>VIBL01000329.1:290000-392490 GCA_008271625.1 Lutraria rhynchaena | reverse complement strand
TTGTAGACTTGATAATGTTTGTTTTGTTTGACTGTTTTTTTCTACGTACAAATTTGACTATTTTTTTGTTGCGTACAAATTTGACTATTTTTTTGTTACGTCCAAATTTGACTATTTTTTTATGTACAAATTTGACTATTTTTTTACATACAAAATTGTAGATCTCAAACTTGAAAATAGAGCAAATATATGTCATGTTTTATGTGGAAATTAACAGAGTAGATAAAATATACAATAATTACCGTTTATGTCAAGTTTTGTTATGGTTCTTTGATAATAAAATTGTCAATGTTTATTAAATACTTTTTATTTTCTTAGTTATTATGTTCTTAGTAATAAAGTAGATGGTTCATTTAAATAGTACTCACTTCATTTTGTAAGGGAGGTAACTCATGTTTTATGTTTGAATAACATTAGTGTACACAGAGTTGTCTGCCTTTTACATGGAGAAGTCACTTATTAATATTTCTGATCCTTGCCTCTCGTTACTGCAGTGGTACAAACAAGCAGTTCAATATAACTATCTGACATTGTTAGTTTATATGAATGTTTAATGAATAGATTATACTTTGTAAATAAAATTACAGAGAGTATTTTGTGGATTGTCAATACGTGCTTATCAGTATTGTGAAGTATTTTTAAGTGAGTTTGCTTGTTTATCCACTGTACATACAGCTTGTTACTTCCTGGTGCTGATTGATATTTAAGCTTTTTATCGTAACTTAAAATGTTTGTGTATATGTTTTTTCTTTTCTTTTCATTATCTGCAGTTAATTCTAATTAAAGTGCAGTCTATTTTTTCGTAATTTTTTACTTTTCGTACAAAATAATTCATTTTATGTTGACCTAGATTTTATTTTTGAAATGTTTGTAGAAATTAACATATAGAATTTGATTGACATGAAGTCTTATCTGTTCTCATTATTTTCTGGATGTATTTGAATGCAACGATCTGGTTAAGAGTTCTCTCCCCTTATTTTCAAGAATGATGTTAAGTGCATGCCCTGTACCTCTCTCCAACATGTTCTTCTGTCTTAAAACCTTTTTTTAACGCAATGTACAATATCATTTTTCCATCTTCACTGACTGATCAGTGCTTACACTGCCTGTACAAGATTTACACTGTCTGTACAAGAATTACAGTGTCTATACAAGATTTACACTGTCTATACAAGATTTACACTGTCTATACAAGACTTACACTGTCTATACAAGATTTACACTGTCTATACAAGTTTACACTGTCTGTACAAGACTTACACTGTCTGTACAAGATTTACACTGTCTATACAAGTTTACACTGTCTGTACAAGATTTACACTGTCTATACAAGTTTACACTGTCTGTACAAGATTTACACTGTCTATACAAGTTTACACTGTCTATACAAGATTTACACTGTCTATACAAGATTTACACTGTCTATACAAGACTTACACTGTCTGTACAAGATTTACACTGTCTATACAAGACTTACACTGTCTATACAAGATTTACAGTGTCCGTACAAGATTTACACTGTCTATACAAGATCTATAATGACGTTATGTTGTAATGACTCCTACACTGTCCTGTTATATCTTTTGCATGAGTCTGTAAATTTCTTCTTTTTCTATCTGACCCGAACTTTCTTGTATACAACCCTGATTAATGTATTCTTGCATTGCTATTTCACATAAGTTTGGTGTAGGTATGCTGTGGTGTGACAGTGTGGGAGTATTTAGTCATACGGAAACAATATTAAGAGATGTAACCCAGTTTCCAATACACAAGATAAAACTAAAATAAACAATTTACATTATTTATTTATGAATAATCACATTAGCTGAACTTTGTGTAGTAAAACTGATAATTTTGTCATTGAAAAACCTGTTTCACATTGGCTATTTTGTGCTTTAATAAATTTTAGTCAAAATTCTGACTTTCTTGTTGTATTTTCACTTTTATAATCAATGAGGATTTGTATTATTACAGCCAGTTGGTTTTGTCACGTTTAGTTCACGAGTTGCAGCCGAGGCTGCCAAGCAAGATTTACAGGTAAGAGTTGTGTCCCTTGATTAAATAAATGTTTATCTAATCAAAAAAAATATGGAATAACTCATGTATCATGTCAAAACAAAAAGCCTGAACTTTTATCATATGAGTATACAGTCATGTCTGTTTGCTTGAAGTGAGGTTTAGTGATGTTGATGTTATGAATTTGATCCTAGACTGTCGTCTGCCCATTGAAAACCAGTCTGCTACAATAAATTTATATCGAAAAAATTTGTATCAAAGATTGAACTCATACTTCTCGGTACATAGGGCTAAGTTCATAAAACTACTTGACATGAATCTTTCTTTCCAAGTCTCCTGTATGCTTATTTTAACACCCATCATTATGAAGTTATAGACTAATGATGTCTTAAAGCTTCAGTTAATGTTGTGTTAGCTTACTTTTATGATACTGTATGAGTTGTCATGGAGATTAATACTGTGTTGCTATGACAACATGAATAAGGTCAGGTGTAGTCATGTTGTGATGATGTACATAAGTACATCAGTTGACCTTTAGTTAGGTGAAACTGTTTCTATATTCGTTTGTTAGTTTTAGAATTGAGAAATAAACTAACATTCCGTGTGTTTATGATTGACAGGGTGTAAGGTTTGATCCTGATCTACCGCAGACATTGAGGTTAGAATTCGCTAAAAGTAACACAAAAGTAACAAAGCCGAAACAACAAAGTCCTCAGCCTGCGACACACCCGACATTGATACATCCCCTGACAGGACGTAAGTTAACAACCTATCTATTTAATGTTGTTTTTTTTTTGTTAGTAATTTTGTTGTTTTATACAAAAATGAAGTTTATTGTTGCCATGGTTGCATTGTAGAACATGATTACTGACCAAATATCAGTCTTATGCCATATCATCATGCGCTACACTTACTGGTAACCATAGCAACAAACTTTCACGTAATACAACACACATCAGATAATTTTTCACCTAATGTAAAGTTTATATTGCTTGCACACTTTTATTTTTTTTTTTCCATTTTTGCATTGAATGAAAAAAGTTCAACATTATGGTTCTATATAATTACATGTGTTTGTCATATTGTGGATAAATTTTTGTTCCAAGTTTTTTCATGGATTGTCTCCCTTGTGTGATAGTTTTACGTTAAGTGGGTGTTGATTATTTTTATTTTCCCACCTCACGTTTTTTATCTTGTAACTGAAAGTTTTAAGTTATTGATGTGTACACAATGTTTAAATTGTCTGTAAAATCTTGACCCACTCCCTACAAGTCACACAACCTCCTACAGTGCACGAGATCAACATACAGTACCTGTTTGATTTCCTGTAATTCATATATGTTGTATCATAGGTTAACACATCGTCCTCCTGTTAAATTTTACTTAATTACGTCATAATGTCATATTCACCACCAAAAATACTTGCTCGAAGTAAAATGTGTCACTTGATAATTTCGTTTTGTTTATGTACGTTTTTCTATGCATGTTAAGAAATTTGATATCATGATGAATAAAGATATTTCGAATTCCTAAAAACTCCCACATTTTACAAAATCTCAGTACAGTCCCAGAATGTAAAGGGTTATGGCCCTTGGTTACCTGATGCTTGGATTGCCTCCCTTTCACAGTTAAACAAATCTTTACAATATACAGTTTGTCATAGACAGATAGATTAAAATGTCGAAAATCGTGGTCATATTGGGGTTTTTAAAAAAATTATGACATTGAAATATGCGGCTATTTCTTGATGTAGCTATATGAAATGTATTAATCAATATGTACAGCGTTATGTTTCATTTTTGTAGTTTTACAACGTTTTATTTTTTAAGATATTTTTTTTTAAATTTTCAATGCATGATGTGCATTATGAAAGAATGTCCACCATTGTACATCACACTTCACCACACGACACAGAATCCGTCTACTTGACATTTTTTATCACATTATTAGTGTTGTCATTGTGTTGATTGTGTTACCATGGTAACAAGTATATGTATTCCATGTGCGTAACCATGGTAGCTGAAATATCATTTTTGTCAATAATGTATCCGTAAATGTGACTTTCACACATTTTTTATCAGTAGACTAACAAACAATGGAATTATATATCAGGGTTTTTCTTGAGCGTTTTGACGACCGATATTCGGTCACGTTTCCAATGACAAAAAAACATGTTTTTTTCCCCAATTGCAAGGCAAAAATTCCCAATTCAAATGAGAAAAAAACCCGAATAAAACAAACTTCAGTTTGCAGCAGTTCAAATGTTTATTGAAAGTCTAAATCTTTCAAATAACAAAGTTATCAATATCTAAAAACAAAAATAAACATAATATTTGTAATTGTTTAGTTTTATTTGATTATTTTTAGTTATTTTATACAGTGTAACTTTTTCCCAATTCGTCCAAAATGTCGTGAAGATTCCCAATTTTGGAGGTCGAGTCATGTTCCCAAAATGCTGTGAAAAACCCTGTATATATATATATTTTTTATTTTTTTATTGATATTTTTCAAACTTACATTTTAATAAAATAATTCATGTATATCTTGAACACATTGCAGGTTTATTTATATTGTTCTATGAATCTGTTCATTCAGCAGTCAGCTCATTGAGGAATTGAGCTTTTCTGAAAACAAAGGTGCTAGATCACGCTCTGTATTTCGATTTTAGGATTGACTCTTAACAACAAAGTGTTACCGTGGTAACAAGTAGTTCAATTCTAGAGATGTGATAATATGTTCTCTTCATATTTATGCTCCCTGTTTGAAATCTGTTAAAAGATAAATAAAGACCTGCTTGTCTGGTATAGTTGGAGGGTATTGTGATAAAAACTGCCTGGTTATGTATTTTTGGCTGGTTCTTAGAGAGCCAGGCTACATTGAGGTTCATTTTGACCAATGCTTTTCCATCTTACTGTAGTTTGGTAGTAACCTCCCCTTAATACGTATTGTTTCCCCTTAGTCAAGTCAGGTATCAGACCCATTTCAAAGTTACTTTTATTAGAACCATGGATATCATTATTTCTACGTGTGTAATGTAAATGTGATATTATCTTAATGAGCTGGCTGTTGGAAGTATATTTTTAATGAGAATGAAATCAGCAACTTCTATAATAATAATCAGGCCATTCTAAAATATCTGTAGGTTTGCAGTTTCGTCACTGACTCATTCAAAAATCGTCAGACCCATAAGTTGTTTTTAGTGTTTTTAACAAAAAAATCTGTGTTCAAATTTCAGCTTTTTGCTTTCAGTACAAGCATATGATATTAATGAAAAAGTCTAGCTACCTACCGACTGTCAAAGTTTGGGTCACATGATAACGCAAACCAACATTTTATTACGGATGGCCTCGTGTATACATTTTGTTCTGCGTACAATAACTGCACACAGATACTGCATATAGTTGAATTACCCTGTTGTTTCTTCAAGTATTCTACAAAATTATTGTTCGATGCATCATTGTGAAGTTTATCAGAAAACTGTCAAATACTGTAAGCTTAAATATCATAACATTAAAACATTAACTTTAACTTAACCATTTCAGTGCCAACAAGACGGGTGTACCTGTCTGCACATAGCTCTATATATCTGCCTACAGGATGGGTATACTCATTTAGGGAAATGGTTAAAAAAGCCATCATTTCTTAACAATTCCCCGGCAGTACAGTATACAATGTAGGCAGTATGTGTCTGACACTAAAAGGGTCAATATGGTGTACACAATGTGCTCGTACAGTACAGTGTGGTCCATGATGCCAGAGAGGAATATTTCATTTATTTATAATCTTTGATGCATTGAACAATATTACATCCTCGCGTGTTTTCCAACATTTTGTGTTTTATATTTCTCATTCGTCTTGTGTACTTATCACGTATTTTAACAGTAAAGGCACAGTTCCTAACATTGTCTGTTCTCTACCATTTTCGGTATCTGTGTTTGTTCTGACTTTGATAAAAACGCTGAAACGTTAAATAACATGTTGCAAGCTACATGTGTTGGAAATCACTATATGACTTCTACAAATGTCCCTTTTTTATCGTCACAAAATATTTAGGGGTTACTCTTGACACTGTTGATTTCATGCATAGAATAACCAGTGATATGTGGTAACCCTTTACAATGTGAGAAGCATACGTAAGTCTGAACTCTGTGACCCTTATTTCTGGTATAAGGGGCCAGGAGTTTATACAGATAATGTGAGCTTGTCTATAAACAGAATATTGTACACATTTCGTATTCATAAACTGTGTTCAGACTCATGTTCTGTAATAAGTCATGTTTTATCCTTCTCACGACCTTGACCTTGAAAAATCATTTCGTACTTTTGAAAATAAATTTTTCATTGCCATGACTTTGTTCTAGCCTGACTAGTTTAGACTGGTTCTGTAATTAAGCTACATTTAGACAATGTGCATTTTTCAAGGTCGTATAGCGCTATGTACTGTTTGCATCTACGTACAACATGTCACTCACGTGTGTGTGTTTTTTATCTTCTTTCATTTTCACAGAGGATTTGGGGGCGGCTTTTTTCCCCGCTGCCGCTGGACCAGAAGCTTGGGCCCCTCCACACGCCCTCGCATACCCGGAACTCGCCCCCACTGCTCTACACCACACAGCAGCACTCATGCAACACCCGGCTATCACTCAGCTCCCTATGAGGGTTAGTTTTCAATATTTATATATCTATATCAGTACAACGTAAACCTTTTCTATGTATATAATGACCATTTGGGTAAACTGTTACTATGGTGACTACGCATTCAAACTCTTTTTAGAACAGTAAATATTCCTGATGTTTTTTTTGTTGAAATCTTTAACTCAGAGAGTTACACTGGGCTACAACTGTAGGTTACAGCCCTTGGCAACAACACCAGGCAACAACATTAGGCAACAACTTGAATATTTGAATAATTAGTTCACCAAATGGTTACTATGCACTTAGAATGATTTACATTGATAACAAACGTAATGCTGTGAAGTTTGTCAATCTAGTTTGAATGTAAACATTGCCTGATTTCAGGACCTGATGTAAATCCATCCCTGGTTTGTGATTGGTTCTTTTTTGGCTTCGCATTGACCATTCACAAGGCTTCATTCTGAGATTGGTTTTGAGGCTTATTTTTTTTTACTTCAGGCCATTAGAAAGAACAAATTTGTTGCTTGCATGATACTTAGAAAACCTAGACTTTTTACTTATTGTTCAAACTTAAAATCGCCACTTATTTTAAATACGGTCCATTGTGCATGTTTACAGTCAATAATGAACCATGTTGGTTTGCTCGTAAGTGGAAATTTCAAATTTACTAATTATGTCTGTATTTTAAGATAATTTTATTTGTGGAAGCTAACATGATTATGGGCTAGTCATAAAAAGACAGGTGTCTGTGTACTTTGTTTACTGTAATGCATGTACAGTTCTAAGTTCCCTGATCTATAAAATGTGTATGTGTGTCAGTGTGTTGTATGTATACGTTCATATTGCACAGTTATATATTCATACATGTCTACAACCTTTTAATAAATTGCACTGTCTCTCCTCAGCACTTTTTCTGTGATAGTTACTGGAGATGTTACATGGTACAAGAATTTGTATCTAAATTTTGTGCTAATTACATCTGATGTATGTGCTCTGCTTTCTTAGAAAATATTTAATTATCGATTATAATGACACCTTTGAAGTTTTTGGAATGTTGATAAATGAGGTACATTTATTGATAAGGTAACATTTTTAGGTCAGTTAGTTGTAGATGAGCTGTCATTTTGAGGTCAATTAGTTGTAGATGAGCTGTCATTTTGAGGTCAATTATTTATGGATGAGGTGTAATTTTGAGGTCAATTATTTATAGATGAGGTGTAATTTTGAGGTCAATTATTTATGGATGAGGTGTAATTTTGAGGTCAATTATTTATGGATGAGGTGTCATTTTGAGGTCAATTATTTATAGATGAGGTTCATTTTAAGGTGAGTTAGACTGAGTTTGTTCCTGGAATTCAGTATTAATTTTCTGGAGTGCTTTCTTTTGGACTCTTATGAGAAAATCACTTCATGTTTAGGTAAAACTTTGTGTGGGACATGTTGGCCTACATAATGTGTTATCTGCTGTGGAACTGATTATAATGTACATGCATTACATTAGATATAGTACCATGTATTATAAACACTGTGTTGTTCAGTGAGGTGCTATGTTATTATCGTTTAGTGCAAATAGGTTCTATGCAAGGGTATACTGTGTAATATGATTGTACTAAGTATGGTTTGTTCATGTTAAAAGAATCAATTTGACAAAATAATTCTTGACATATTCGTAAATCTAAGGAAATAAATCAATGGATGAATGAATCTCAAACTGCAGTATCTGATTGGTTGGTTTAATTTCAAAATCAACCAATGGCAAGGCTGCATTTTGGGAATGACCCAAAACTTAAGTTTTATAAATTTGTAGATTGCTATGATTTAAGAATGATGTTGAATATTGTTGTATCAACATATTGTGACATCACACTTGAGGGTTGGGGTGTTCATCTTGCTGTGTTTAGTGAAGTGTTCACTGTTTGTGTTTTTGTTGAAATTGTTCTGTGTTAACAATGCTGACAGGTGTAAAGTATACAGTGTGACAAAATATATATACCTTGATTATATGACATAATATATATATACCTTGATTACATGACAAAATATATATACCTTGATTATATGACATAATATATATATACCTTGATTATATGACAAAATATATATACCTTGATTATGTGACATAATATATATACCTTGATTATATGACATAGTGTATATACCTTGATTATATGACATAGTGTTTATACATTGATTATATGACATAGTGTTTATACATTGATTACATGACAGAGTGTATATACTACATGACATAGTGTACATATACATTGATTACATGACATAGTGTATATATATACATTGATTACATGACATAGTGTATATATATACATTGATTACATGACATAGTGTATATATATACATTGATTACATGACATAGTGTACATATACATTGATTACATGACATAGTGTATATATATACATTGATTACATGACACAGTGTATATATACATTGATTACATGACATAGTGTATATATACCTTGATTACATGACATAGTGTATATACATTGATTACATGACATAGTGTATATACACGTTATCTTTAGTTAGGAAAATGTTTGCCTATTCTTTTCTCACAGAAATGCATGTATGGTTATCATGATAATTTTTATGAATTTTTATTTGGTGCTATTATTTATTGTTATTAGACATATCTTGAGTTGATGTTGCCATAGGAGACTGACAAATCTGCGACAGTATCTTCACTCTGATAATTTATGTCTACTTTATAATATCGGCACCTCAGTATTTCAATCATATTTGAAAAAATGAGACCATTTTATTGAAATTACTTGTAATAATTGCATTCTGGCTGGAAAGTACCACAATGGTTTTTATTAGGCTTCAAATTTTATTCAGAAGAAAAACGCATGTAGGTAGTCATAGTGTGAACAATCTTGTTGTAGATTTGTTGAGTTGATCCGTGGCTCACTTGTTAAGTACTGTTCACTGAATCTGTTCACTGATGAATCTTCCACAGTTCAAATTGTATTAAATTACAAAGCAAGTATACAACGCTCATCCTATTTACTGGGCACTTAGCAAACTATTTTGCACTTTTATTTTTGTATACAGTTGAAATAGGCTCCGCCCACAGACTTCACTATATTGCATCTTTAGGCTCCGCCCACTGAACTCACTAGTGCATAAAGCTCTGCCCCTAATTCACATTGATGCAATTTTAAAAATGCCCAAAACTCACAGTGTAATTGCATTGGGCTCTGCACAAGATGTTCATGTGCACTTTACTCTAAACCAAAGTATAAACATGTTTATAAAATCATTAATATTGAATGTTTGTGTAATACATTGAGTACAGCACAGAATGAATAAACTATAAACTGTAACGCACTCTCAAAATACTTTTCATGTATTTAAAATATACACTATTAGTAGATGCACCATGCTGTAGACCATATTTTTTCATGACAAAATAGCACAAAAGCTGGTGAAAAAATATAAGAAGATAATAAATGTATTATATGCTATGCTTGTACTCAGTTTCTGGCCATTATCAGTATTATTCATGTATTGATGTTTTTTATAGATCTAGAATTCAAATTGTTTATTTCATGTTAAAATGTATTTTATTTGTTGTATTTTTTCCTAAAGTGTTAATTTTATTTGAAATGAAATGTGGTTTCAAGTTGATACATTGTTAACTTTTATTAATTTGCATCATGTGAGTTTAGACATTACCGGCTTTTAAAAATTTTCCCAGTAGAGTACATTCAGTGCTTTGATTTCTTGAAATTTTTTTTTTGTCACAACAGCAGCATGGTATTTTGGCACATTTTTTTAGTTACAATGTGTTATGGATGTCCACTTTGTTTCCACTATGATGTAAGTTTTATGATTTTAAGTGTTTCAATCAGGAAAACACAAACATGTATGAGTTGGGCGTCCTCTCTCACTCATTTTTCACTTCCCTCATTTTCTGTCACTTTCTCAACAACCCCCACAAACTGTTTATTTTGGTGATGGACTTGCTTTATCTGTATTGTTTTTCATCCAGTCTGCCAGTAGATGGCGCCAGTGTTTTATAAACATAAATACTAGTGTCTTGTGTTTTTAAGTTTTCTTTTCACCGCCAGCTTCTCAAACTTTACTTTTATTAAGTCACATGACCACAAAAATTAGGAATGGAGGAACTTCCTGTGGGAACCCCCAGAAATTGCCATTCATTTAATGCATTTATTGGTAAAAGTTCCTGTGGGAGCCCCAACTACAAATTGTATTCTTTTATTGATAATTATTTTCGGGAAAGGAAGTCTAATTTAGCTGAAAAATTAGATTCAGGTCCCACGGGAGCCTCAAGTGGTAATGCTAATTTTTATACAGAAAATAATTTGGTCACAACTTGTTCTTGATAAAAGAGATTGTGTTTGTAAATGGACTCCTAGAACGCTACGAATATTTCCATATAGAAACATACAGTTATTTTTTTTTTGTTTTAGTTTTTTTGCTATGCCTGTCCTCCTGTCTGTCAAAATGTTTCTCTTTCTCCATTAGAGATTTAAGTACAGTGCACTATAAAAAAAAGAGGCCCTCACATGTACATTGTGAGACATACGTAGATTGTGAATGAACTTTTTTGGTAAAGGATATTGTATCATTTTGTTAGTTTTTTTTTCTCTGTCACTGTCATTGGAACGTTTGTATAAACATCATGAATCATGCAGCTAATTAACTTGTTCACATAAAATGACAACTCATACATTCAAATATTGTAATGTGTTACTATAATGCTGTTTTATTATTTTTTTTTATGTTAAAAAGTATTATCTAGTATGAATCCTTGTTGTTGTATTGACTTGTAGTATTATTTTAGATTACACACCAAAAACTGTCACTATATGATGATGATGGTACTTTTATACAATTATCTATTTAATATTTGCTAAGAATGATAATCCTTATAAAAATGATGTTGTAACTAATTGCAATTACCTACCCTTACAGACTGTTGATATAATTACCTCCCTTACAATTTCTAGGCTGTTGACATAATTATCTCCCTTTACAATTACGTTGATGTTGATAGATTACCCCGCCCCCTTTTAATTTCTTGGATGTTGATATAATAAGCTCCCCTCACAATTTCATGTTTTTTTATAAGATTTCCTAATCTTACAGTTTCTAGACTTGATATAATTGCCTCCCCTTAAAGTTTCTTGACTTGATATAATTACCTCCCTGTACAGTTTCTTGACTTGATATAGTTACCTCCCCTTACAGCTTCTTGACATGACATAATTACCTCCCCTTATATTTTCTTGACTTGATATAATTACCTCCCCTTACAGATTCTCAACTTGATATAATTACCTCCCCTTATTGTTTCTAGGCTGTTGATATGAACACTTTAGCCTTACAAGCAGGAAATCCGCTGGGTTATGAGGTAAGGTCAAGAACTCTTGTTATATTTTAGCCAATATTACACAGAAATTGTTAGTGGCATGTATAATACAAGATGTTTTGTTGTCTAAATTCTGCTGATGTCTCTCCAAACCTTGACAAAATATCCAAATGATTTTGTAACAAAAAGTAATCAGTGTTTTCCTTGAAAATCTCTCAATGACTGATTTTTTAACCGAGGATTTTGTTGTAAAATTGTTGTGAATGTTTCAAAATCAAATCTTACATTTTACATGTACGTAGAAGCTGACGGTAAAATTGTGATTTACCATGGTTACCATAGTTACCATGTGGATAAAATCTTGATGAAAAACAACTTAATGTTTACTTATTAACAACTGATGCTATTTTGTTTCGTGGTTCTGTTAGTCAAAGTAAGTGGCACGTTTTATCGCCTATGATGGGTGTTTACATACAAACTCATGCAGACGTGCAAGGAGAAATATTAGAGATAATGTTGAAGCTGTATTTGTTACCCGGCGATCCGGATTCAAATCTTGGTCATGGCAGCTCATACCCCTCTATGAAGGGTTAAAAACAAAAGGATAATTTTGGACAAATTCACTGTTTGTGGTACTATGAAATAACAAAAATTGTTTAAAAAATGGCTAGTACGCTAATTTTTGTGACACAAAAATTATCCATATTCAAAATAGCATCAGTATATTTGTTACACATTTCACACAATCATGTCTGATACTATATAAAACACCGTAAAAACTCGCACAAATTGTTATATTACACCAATCATTGACTGAATATAAAACTTGTGTTTTAAGATGAACGCATAGTTTAATAACAGATAGATTTTTAATCTGGTGCTGGTTCTGTCTTCGTCATCATTAATGCATGGACTCAAAGTGATTGGTTCCCCATTATACATTTCATAGATTCATATTTATCGAAAATCCGTCTAATGTTCATCTTAAAATTTTGTTTTAAAATTCAGGAATAGTTGGTGAGTAATGTAGAGGTTTTTAGAGAACCAAACTTCTGGTGCTCATGAAAATGTTTGTTTTGTCTTGAATTAATTCCATTAATAATTGTTATATATATATTTTATGCTTGTATGATATCAAACAACAGGCTGAATGAAGAATCCTGTGTGTTTCATGCCCTCTTATTACATCATTAACAAACATCTACTGTTGTTATACCTCTGCATAAGGCCAAACACTTGCTTAGTGTTTTTTTGAGTGTAGACTTCTGTTGTCAGGCACTTTTGACTGAGTATAGGACATCTTTATACTGTTTGTATCAGGGGCAACAACTCTTACCAGACTTATCCAGATTAACTGGAATTGAATCAATATGCAATCATGGTTCAGGTCCTTTATGAAATATTCTTTTATGAGCAAATTTTATTAAATTCTCACACACAGTTTGTATGATTATTTAATCTTGGAGTGATGAAACTATTGTACTGTTGTATGATATTATATTTTTCTACAATCATTGTTTACTTCATGTAATCAAACAATTTATTTAACTAAAAATCTTGTTTTCTTCTACAGTTTCATCCTACCATGGTGCATGGGGCGGGATCGGTCTCAGCCAGCTTGCCACACCCTTCATTAGGGGCCACACCCATATTCACTAGCCCCCTGGGAGCTCTACCGCAGGTATGTTTAGATATTTTACTTTAAATCCCAACCCCCAGTGTGCCAGCATTGACAAGCTTTAATCTATGCACATATTTACACATAGAGACACACAGACGGACACAAGGTTGTCCATTCTGCTTATTTCAGATGTGAAATCAATGTTAAAGCTAATGTGAATTAACCTGGGTGTGGACTTGTGTGTCTAACCTGAGATAATTATAAAGTCCAAATAGGATAATTATAATTATATGGTTTTCAAAAACTGACTTGACTGATGTTGTCATGGCTACTCCAATATAAAATGTCAGACAATATTTTTATTTTTTATGTCATTTTTAATCTTTACAATTTTGGCTGTTTTCCAATGACCTTGTTTTTTTTATCAAAATCAAGAATTTGAAAAAAAAATTAGTGAGATGTAAAGTGTTTCTGAGTAGATAAATTAATGAGATGTTAATATGTAAAACTATTTCTGATTGGATGAATTAATGAGATGTATAAGTAAAGCTGTTTCTGATTGGATGAATTTCAGTTCTTTGCTTGGTGATCAGAATTTATGAATTAAATGAAATATGTCTATGAAATAAAGGGAAATAATTCAGTTTCCGAAGTGTTCTTACAAATCTTTATAATACTCTCAATATTTTAGCTCTAAATTATTTGACTTGATGAGGTACACTTGGTACCTGTTTGTCTTTAGTCTTGGTTGAATTGTACAACAATATCTGACTTCAAACCCATCATTACAAGTTTTAGAATCATGTGTACATATGGTAGATATAGTGAACTGTGTTTATATCTTTTTTTTCAATTTTTATTTCTTTTCATTAAAATCATTAACACTTCCTCTTTTGTATTATTTTACCATGTTATAATGTTGACACACTTGTGCATATAACATCAATTTGACACACATTTTAATATCTATACAATTGTTACATTTTTTTTGTATAAATTATATATTTTATAGTCACACCATCTTGCTTAATTTTCCACCACATGTTAGCATGGCCATACCTAACCTTCCTCGTTTTCTTGTTACAATTTAATGTTTTATTTACTTATTCTGTCTAACCAGACCAGCTTCAAATGTTAAAATAATGCTAATAAAATATTGCTAATAATTTTTATACATTCTTCATAAAAGCTCAGATTTTGAAAATAATACTCGATATTGCTGTAAATTTTTATAAATTTATTTAAAGTGCTCAAAGTTTGAAAATAATGCTTGATAATGCTTGTGATGGTTATAAATTCTTCAAAAAAGCTTAAACTTTGAAAATAATGCTCGATAAGGCTCATAATTTTATAAATTTTTAAAAATTTTGGAAATAAAACTCAAGGTTCATAAACATTCTTAAAAATCCTCTGTGTATAATGGACGACTGGCTCTACTTGATTTTTTGTATTATTATTTTATCAAGATCGGAACTTGTTCATTACTTGTATTTTTGTATTTTTTTGGCCAAAAATTTGGTTTCTGGCACTATTCTGTAAAACAGAAAATAAAGAAATTGTAACTGATTTTTTAAAATCATTCGGAGTTCTTCCCTGGTTGTAATCAGCAAGTTAGCGATAAGCCCCTGAATAACGCTTTCCGCATTGTGTATATTTTATGTTTGTAAACTTTTCTGGAACCCTATTCTACATCAATATTTTCTGTTTTTTTCTCTAATCTCAGATGCACGTAGCCATGGGAAAGGTAAGCTATCTATTCAACAACAACAACAAACAAACATTTAGTGATGAATTGCACTAAATTGTCTCACTTTAATCTTTGTGAAATTTTATCATTATTAAGAAGAATGTTATATTCTGTGACAAAAGTTGTGTCTCTTGATTTGACGTCTTTCATATCCCCTAGTGGCCATGGATATAAGTCTCGCCTCGGTCCTGCATCACACAATTTGTCCCCTCAATATTTCCTGCAAGTCATTTCCCCACCCACATTGTCCTATGCCATGCCTGCTCCATGTATGTCATACAGTTGAATCGTAGCGTTATAAGATAGAAATATGTCTGACCTGCTATCATGTATTTATGTTTTCCGGTGTTTGTCATAGTGTTTGTTAAAGTATCAGTAATGTGGCATTGTAGTCATGATTCATTGAGTGAAAACATTCATTTTCATCGGTTTGAATTCTTGACTGGTACCTGGTGCATCTTATTTTTGATTGGCTACTATTCTGGACTGGTTCCGCACATGTCATTTTATGTTCCATTACTTATAGGGAGTCAGTAAAATCATTACACCCACATTTGAGACTGGTCAACTTTCACACTCCTTATTTGGCATGATGAACACATCTTTTTCTACCATAACTTTGTATAATACGAAAGATTTGCACAGTTTTATGTTAAATTTATCACATCATCCACTGCCACATTTCTCCATTTTTGTACCATTGTTTATTTTGTCGTGGCACAATCCCTGTGAGTTACAATATTTAATTTTTAGCCAGAATCCTTCATGTTTAAATACAGTAAAAGATTTACATGATAAAAAAACCTAATTAAACTGTCCGACAATTTTCCTAGCACTTGTTTTTCTTTCATTGTTGGATACTGTTCCCCACCCACATCATTACACAGTGAACTATTGAAATTACCTGAGTAGCTTGTGTCACGTCTGATTGATTACTGAAGTAATTATGTACATTTTGGCATTCTTAAACCAGACACTGTTCAAGCAATAATAAAATCGTACTAATTACAAGGGTATTGATCTATACAGGTTCTTCAGTGTTAATTATTGAGACAATACTTAAGTTTGATTGCTAGAAATTTGTAGATATTTTCTGTTTGTTTTATTTGAATACTTGTGTACTTTGAAACTTAAGCATTGTAAATGTCTCAACATTTACATGTAACTAGCTTCAATCTAGATAGATTATAGTAACCAGTCTAAGGTAATAAGTCTATAGTAACCAGTCTGTGGTAATAAGTCTTTTGGACCCAGTCTATGGTAATAAGTCTATGGTAACCAGTCTATGGTAACCAATCTGTCAGTCTTTATTTTAAGATTAAAATATGTACAAACTATAATTTAATGAGACCTAACAGCTTATCTTGGAACTTCTATTTCCTTAATATTGAGAAATTTAACTATTTAAAGGTTAATAAATTAAATATGTTAAGTTTCTTTGTAAACAAGTATTCTATGAATGTATTGTAGATACATATACATATTATAACTTGTACACATGTCATAGTCATCCTGCACGAGCTTCATGCACTCTGCTTCTTCATGTAGACCTGGCTTTATGTTTGTAGAGCTTTTTATAGAAGTCCTTGACTACACATGATCATCACAGACATACTGTATGTGTTTATATACCAAACTTATCCAATATATGAACAAACTGTTAAATTATTTCATTTAAATAACTGTGTATTATTACATATTTATAGAAATGTATTTTTTGTGTAAGTTTATAGCTATATGAATCTTTTACTGAACATTTTACATCAAGATCCCTTGATTTTCAAGATATTTGCAGTCCATGTTAACAATGTATGTGTGTATAACACGTTATATAACACTGTCTGTGATGCTTGTGGTTTATTCTGTCAGCCATCTTTAAAATACCGCTGTTTGCATTACCAACCACCCCACATGTTGACCAGAACTTAATATATAGAATTAAGAATATAATTTGTAAAAAAATGAAAAAGATGAAAAAAATGTGAACAATTTTCAACAATAAAAAGTATGATTGATTTATTGACCAAATTGCAAAAATTGTGGGTGGGGTACTGCAAAAAAAATCTTAGTTTAAAGATGGCCTTCTTTTTCAGATCTTTCTCTACACTGTCATCATTGTGTCATTATTCTGTCATTTATTTCACATTGTTTAACTATCTTAATAATTTTATGCAACAACAGTACTAGAAGTGTAATTTATACGAACTTTAATCCAGCCTACCATGCACACGTATATATCTCTGTTACTATAGGGTGTGAATGGATCCGCCTCCAGCCCCGGCTTACCCGGTACATCTACTAATACTCCCTGTTCTACTCTCTTTGTTGCAAACCTAGGGCAGTTCTCTTCAGAACAAGAATTGAAAGATTTATTCAGCAGGTAGGTTGTCTCCCCTTATGACGAAAAAAATCAAATTTCACGTTTCCCCCCCAGATTTTACGCAATGTTCAAGATTTTTTTTTTCAATGATGAGCTAGATACATAGGAGAATGAACTGTATACATTTTTGTTCACTTTGAGGTTTTTACTTTTTTGGATACGTTACGCTTGCTTTCTATTGTTCTCGAGCTCGGGCAATAATTTTCGGTTTTATTTAAAGAAATTGTTGACAAAATTGAATTATGTAATGATTATATGAATAGAACTTGCTCAGGTACACTGTTTGAAAGTTAACTTTTTTTCTCTTTTTTGCCTGTTTTTAACAACCTGGTTAATATTCTCATAACTTTTCTGTTTTTTATTTTGTACAATCTACCCTTGAACTTTATCTCTGTAGGATTGTTGCCTTTTATTTTAGAATAAAACCCCTGTCAGGCTGATCTGATCAATTTATTAACCAAGTAACTTTTTTCTCTATAATCTTTCCTATGTATCTAGGTGAATTTATAGTTTATTCTTGTTGGCACTTGTTTAGTTGATTTTGTAACAAATCAATTCATGGCATTCACCTGCTCTACAGTAAACTTTATCAAAACTTAGATTTCTGACCCCTCAGAAATGCGATTTCTGACCCTCAGAACTTAGATTTCTGACCCTTAGACCTTAGATTTCTGACCCCTTGGATCTGTGATTTCTGACCCTCAGAACTTAGATTTCTGACCCTTAGAACTTGGATTTCTGACCCTTGGAACTTAGATTTCTGACCCTCAGAACTTAGATTTCTGACCCTTAGAACTTAGATTTCAGATCCTTGGAAATTTACATTTCTGACCCCTTGAATCTTACCCATCTGATCCTGGAAATTGAACTTTTTGACCCCTGAGCAACTTACATTTTTGGCCCCGCATGAAAGTAATATTTCTGATTTCTCAGAACTGATGTTTCTGACCCCTGAAAACTTACATTTTTGACCCCTTGGAAATTTAGCTGCCTGACCCCTATTCTAAACTATTAAATTTGATTCCAGATCATAATTATTGTCAATGTCCAGTTTTTAATGTTTTATTTTTTTATTCTATGGGTTGAGTGCCGTGAAATGTTTTGTTTTCAATTTTACATCAATCAATTTCAATTATTATTAGTTTTATCTATACCCAAACTTTATCATTTTTTTTACAAAACTATTTAATCACTCAATTCACTGAAATGCTTGTGACACTTTCTATTATATTTATTTGTTTAAATGCCACACAAAAAAATCAGAAACATGGGAAAAATGAACTAAATATCTGGGGATTTTATCATCACTTGTTTTATTTTTCCAAGTCAGGGCAGTACTTGGCATTTTGAGTGCTTCAGGACAGCTTGATTTATGAGCTAGAATACGTCTAATAAATGTGTCTTAATTACATAAAAAATATTGAATTTCATGAGTGAATCCATTATAAATTATTAATCAAAGTCCCATTGATGTGAAACTTTTAGCATGGTTTATTTATATTTTCTTTTATTTTACTTCATGGAAAATTCTCTCTTTGTAGCTTTCAGGGATTCTCGAGGTTAAAAATGTACAATAAAGGTGGCTCTCCGGTAGCTTTTGTAGAATTTCAGGTATAATCTATAAGTATAAGTTCTCTAATTGGCCAGTTTATAAATAGGAGTTCTCTGATTGGCCAGTCTATGAATAGAAACACTCTGATTGGCTGGTCTATTAATAGAAGTTCTCTGATTGGTCAGTCTGTTCAAAGAAGTTCTGATTGGCCAGTCTTTAAACAAAAGACGTCTGATTGGTCAATATATTAATAATAATTACAAATATAAGTATTTCTATTTGAAGATATCTGATTGGTTCGTCTACATTCATGCACATAAGAAATTTTGAACTGATTTAAACATCACTATTTTCCTGATTTTATTAAACAGTAAAATTTGATGAGGACATCTTGTCACAAACTGACAACATCCACATTCAACATTATCAGAAATTCATCCATATATTAAAGATTAGTTTGTGAAGCCTTGAGAAGCCTTATCGTTAGTTAAACACTGTATTTGTATTATGTCCAGGAACTAAAGAACGCAACAGAAGCAATGAATCGACTTCAGGGCTTTGTCCTGTTGTCGTCTGATCGTGGGGGTATACGTATAGAATATGCTAAACATAAAATGGGCGAGGTTGTATCTGCGTAATTCTACAGTACGTGATTTCATTAGTTGGTATGAAGCACGAGATTTTTTTCTTATTTTTGTCTTTGAGGGAATTTTAATATGAATTTCTGGGATGGTTCTATACTGTCACGTGTGAGTTTTTTCTGACAGAGAATTTTTAGGGGATATATGAAAAATTGCGTGAAATGTTTTTGATTGAATTTGTTACACTTTTGATGATTTTATTCTTTTTTCTGTCCATTAGAACTGCTTAGTGTGAAATTTCTGTTTTGTAGACACTCTTATTTCTCACAGAACTTACTTAGATATGTTCACACTGCATGTAAAATCCCTTACTTCTGATTGGGTGAATGGGCGGCACATGATGCCTAAATATAGTAACATAGTCACATGATTGTATCTCTTTGTCTTACACAGCGTATGGATTTCTTTTTTTTTTCTCTATGCTTTTATATTTTCTCTGTTTTTATGTCCTGGTTTTTTATATCTGTGAGTTTTGCCTATAGTAGTACTGCATCACATGCACCTATTTCTCACACATGATACACTGTGTATGATATAACTGCATTCTCTGTATTAACAAGGATTTCTACTAAAATATCCATAGAAACACCCCTCTCCTATGTGTGGAGGTAATTTATGTTCAATGCAAGGTGATAAACTTCACTCTTCTCGAAGGAGGTGATAATATTCACTTTCCATTCCAGGACGTGAGAAAGTTCACTCTTCTGGAAGAAGGTGAAAATGTTCACTCTTCATTTAAGAAGGTGAAAAAGTTCTCACTTGTATATCAGAATTTTCGCTTATTTCAAATTTAAGTTAGTGTGCTTGTTTATAAAACAAAACATCTTTATAAGATCTGTCTTATGTGTGTGGTAACTCTTCAATTTCGATAGTGAATAAGATAAAAAAATATTCAAAAAAAGAAGTCTTTTAAATTCATTTCTGTTAAACAATTGTATATTGAGCCTTTTAGAACTATACGATATTATGCCTGATTTTTTGTTCTTAAAACTTGTCACATAATTAATGTGCAAAGACTATAAATTAATGATAAATATTTATCTATATTTTAATGAAACATCTTTGTTACTATGGTTACTTAAAATGGATAATTTTACAATGTGTAGTATTTTTTTTACTGTCATGTAAATCTTGGTTCTGTTTTTATTTTTTTGTATCAAAAGCGGACTTGTTGAAGATTCTCGAGTACCATGAGTTTTATTTACACATTAGATCTTTTGTGAGAGATGCTAGTTAGGACTGTTTCCAGTTAGATTCCCATATTAATGAATTTTTGCAGTTATTTCAGTTAAAGCTAAGACTGCTGTCAGTTCATGTTGTATAGATTACATTCTGACTTGAGTGTACTAGATTTTGTGAGAATTTAAAAAGAACAGTTTTGAAAGTTTATTGTCAAATAATACTTGATGTTCTGATATTGAATGAATGACATTGCCATGGTAACTAAATACGTAATTTTGGTTTTTACCCCCCCCCCAATTAAATATTAAATTTTTTTGTAAAAAAAGTGAGATAAAAACAGCTACTGAAGAAGCTCATTTCTTGTTTATTTCTAATGCTTATGTAATATGACAGTGTTTACCACCCTATGTAATTGAAAGTGCAGTCATGATTTATAATGTTGTCAAATTAGAGAAGATTATTAATATGTCTAAATCCCTATAGTTAGATAGAGTGACTGGTTTGTTCCTCGCTACTTTGTTATTGACTGAAGCACCGTGTCTGGTCTGTATGAAGTATCAAGTGTCCGAAGTCTACAGTATATATTCTGTGCTCCCTGTGTATGAATAAATTAATTTTTCTGGTGTATGAATACATGGTCCGGGTATGAATACATGGCCCAGTGTATGAATACATTGTCTGGTGTATAAATACATTGTCTGATGTATGAATACATCAACTGGTGTATGAATACTTGGACTGGTGTGTGAATACTTGGACTGGCGTATGAATACATTGTCTAGTGTATGAATACTTGGACTTGTGTATGAATACATTGGTCTGGTGTATGAATACATTGGTTAGTGTATGACTTCATTGTCTGGTATATGAATACATTGGTCTGGTGTATGAATACATTGACTGGTGTATGAATACATTGGACTGGTGTATGAATACATTGGTCTGGTGTATGAATACATTGACTGGTGTATTAATACATTGGACTGGTGTATGAATACATTGGTCTGGTGTATGAATACATTGGTTAGTGTATGAAAACAATCCTGACAAAATTAGATGAAATAAAATTAAGGAAGAAAAGTCCGACATTCAGGAAAACTGGAAACCTTGATGGCGTTTTGTTCAATATGAAAGTTGTAGGACAGACAGTTTCAATCTGTGACTATGATACTGCTATACATCATAAATTATCTGTCAGGATGTAACTATGTAGATAGATGAAAACTTCCATCTGTACCAAACCCTTGTGAGACAAACATAGGCAGTATAACATGTTAAAATTCCCTGTAATAAGTCACATCATACCATTCTTAGATAATTTATCATTAATTCTTTTTTAATTAAGTATTTCTCCTTTTTTCTTGCTGTTTTCTAACTTGACACTATCATATAAAATCTACACAATTATAATCAGAACCCGATTTCACAATCATACAAAACTAATTTTAGAAATTTTGATGTGGTTGCTATAGTAACATATTAAATTATGTGTTTATATTTTACAGGCAAAGAGAGAAGAAATGATGAGCCCAGCACAATCACCCCCTCTGTCTGTGATGACGTCGTAGTGATTTATCATGTGACTTAGTCATGTGACCATATCATGTGACCAGACATTGCGCAATCAGGATTGTTGTATGTATGTTTTGATGGATTTAGGCGCCACGGAAAGGAACTCTTATTTATTGAACAATCAGATTATATAACAAACTATGTGTGTGTTATACTGTTTATATTTATGACAATTTATATGAATCTGTTTATGATATTATCTGTTTTATGTCATATGACTCGTACAAAGGAGTCAGAATTTTTTTCATAAATTTATAACTTGTTTGTTATTTGAACTTGTAGTATAGGTTAACAAAACTTGTTACATGAGGCGGAGGGTTTAATGTGTGTGCAGTGTGTTAGTTTGTGTCTACAAGATTTGTCAGCTTGCATCAAACTAGAAACAAAATAAAAACAAAGTATTGAACATTTGCTTAAGTCCAAGGAAACATCGTCTTAAATTAAGATTTTCGTAAACTTAAAAGATGCTGATTTAACGCATTTCATCTTTTTTTCAAATCTACTGAAATTTTGTCATCTTTTCTTAGTTTTAGTAAATTGTAAATTCTAGTAAATTTTAGTAATTTAGTATATTCATTACATTGAAACGTTCAGGAAGTATGTCTGACGTTTGTGGTTCTGTATAATGTAGTGCAGTTTGACCAATCTTGTTGACAGGTTAAGTTATATAAATCTTATATATATATACATATATTTGTTTGTTCATTCCAAATTACTTGTACAGTGTACTGATGCGTCTTGACGCCATCTTGTAGATATTATTGTTATATATTGAGTATTTTGGGTGATTTTTTTTGTTTCAATTACGACATTGTTCATGTTTTTTTATCTCCTTTAAAGATATAATTTGTTTAAAGATCTCTGTCAGTTAACTGAGTTTTGTTTGAATTTTACGATGTTGGTCTTGCGTTGAATTCTGTTGAACCATTTAACGACGTACTCAGTTCACGTTGAATCACTCATTGTTTTATAAGTGCTGAAGACTCACGTTGTGGACTATAAACGAGCCTTGAAGTGCTCAGATTGGAATTCCCTAATAAAAATCGACTGAGATAATTCTTTAAGATCCGAGAACACAGGGTCACAGTTCTATGTAGGGATATATCGGTGGCCTTCCTGTTTAGATGACATGAGTGATAAAAAATCTAAAAATTCAGGAAATTTTTGCATTCAAAGCTGGAGTTTTTGTTCATTAAGAAACGTGACGTTTAAGATTATAATATGTGTAACGTCAGGATAAGACCCATATGATTAACTATGTGAAGGTCTTTCATCTATCGTATGATCAATTTGTGCGGGTACTTCAAATTTATGCTAATGTTAAAATTTTAAAAGCTTGCTACATAACTACTTTCATGATAATTAAATATGATGTTTTTAATTGAGCGATTGAGGCATATTTGATGTTTATGTTATGCTGTATTCTTGGAAGCTAAAAAACTGTCCGCCATTTTTTTTTAGATAAATACAATCAGTAGTTTGGAGTTAGGAACATTGTAATCCTTCGTGGTCAACAATAAGCATTGAGTAAACTATAAGATTTTTTCCGTCCATGAAGGTGAAAAAAAAACATATCTTGATTAACTCTCACAAATCCACCATTTTTTGAACTAAGGTCATGGTCAAATCAACTTCAAGGTCAAGTTGGTTTCCATAACGACCTGAATTCACTGTATGGCTGGAGGTTAGTTCACTTTTATGCACACAGTAACACAATGAAATCACTGGTTAAAATTTCACCTTTAATAAAAGTAACTTTAAGTTGTTAAATATATTGAAAATTTGTCCATTTTTATCGCTTTTTTGTTGCGTCTGCTTTAAGAATGTGAATTAGACAAGGACATTTTGGTCTCAGTATGTAAATCACAGTTTTCATTGTGTCTATGTTGTTATGGTGATGTCGTGTTATGTGCTCATTTCTTTAATTTTGTACATATTGGAGTTCAGCTCCAATGGCGGAGCTTGTTCTAAAAATAGCACACTGATCATGTGACCCTAGAATATCAATGACGCACCTTATCATTAGAGGCATTTGCTAAGAGTTTATACGTGATTGTCATGATTTTACAAAAAAAAACTCATTATGATTAAAATTTTAAAAAATTCAAAACTTCAACCACCGTTGTAAAAAAAGTCATCACATTAATTGGGTCAGGTAAATATCATTATTGTAGTTACCATGGATACGTATGCAAGGTTGTGACCCCCGGTTAATCCTCTCTAAATGCTCCTATGTTATACAACGATAGATTTTGATCGAAAGTAGATGTCATTTTTTGCTGTACCTGTTTCATGATAGTATGGGCATCATGTTCAATATGTTCATATTGTCGTAGAACCGTCAATTGTTTAACGTAATCATCATAAAAAGTTCTTTACAACATTGTTGATTTAACCGCTGATAATTATCTTGAAGTTTGTCATCAAATTTGGTACAAAATCAGTGAAAAAAATGTCATTCGGAAATGTTTGATTGAAATCATGTGAGTGTCTAAAACTTGAACTACATCTGTGGAAGTTTTGCAGTGTTCATATTTATAATTATAATATTATAATAATAACCATTTGTTATTGGTTAAAATGACATTATTAATTGTTCATTAAAAAATTGTTGTTTTAGACATCAACAAGAAGTGGATCTTTATCAGTCTGACTATTGTCTCTAGTCTTGTATTTTGTTAAAATTTGTGTTAAAACAACAATGTTGTATAAGAAAGATTTTTAATTGAAAATTTCATATTTTGTGTACATTTACAAGAATTCCTGTAGATTTTCCTACAAACTATACATATATATCAAGCATAATATTTATCTTAAGTATGGATTTATGCAATATAAGTGCAATCATGATTCATTTTTGCCTTAAAATAAACGACAAGCCTTCTCCTTCTTGTGTGACACATCACGTTAGTGTACATGTTGTTTTCTCAGTGTTTAACTTGTGTATTTATTTGGGCTTTGGGTCACGTAGTGTTCACAAGGAATTCTAGCCATGAAAACTAATGAAGTAATGTTTATACTGGTCGTGCTTGATAAATTAACTCTTTAACTGAATAAAATGTTATTATGCATTGATTTGAGTCTTAAAGGATGTGTACCAGTCAACATTACAATGTAAGCTGTCCGATACTGAGACAAGGGCTGTGATCTTCATCTCCAGGGTGATATGTCTTAGCCCGAGAACCAGTCTGAGAATTCAAGCATTTCATTGGTTGCTTTTGAACTTCAACTTGAAGTTTGACCAATGACAGGACTGTTTACAAACACTGGCTGTCAGACTCAGTTGTATAAACTTGTGACTTGGGAACATGTGTGTATTGTTTCATGTCTTACGTTATAATATTAGAAATGTTGTTTTAAGCAATAATTAAAGATTCATACTTCCTTATATGGACTTTTATGATCATTTCTTCCTTCATGTATTTGTTGTAATGGAAGTTTGTAACAAAAGTTAGCAATAAATTCATGCAATAATAGAAATAATAATACATTGTATTCTTTGTGTTTTACTCACGGATGCAAGCTTCAACGAAATTCTTAGTTCTGTATTTTACATAAGGAGATTGTTCTGTGATTTGTTTTATTGACAAATTAAAATATTTATGTATGTGTGAAAAATAAGTATTGAGTGTATGTGTGATGTCGTGTGATAGGCTTGAAAGGGTCATGTGACATATTGTCTGTGTCATGTGATGTATTGTTAGTGTTATGTAAAACATATTCCTAGCTGTCATGTGACCCTACCTTTAAAAATTTGTGTCATAAGGTGAAGAGTGCTTTACATTGTCACATGACAACTTTGGATATGTCATGTGACATAGTCATGTGGCGGGCATTCTAATGTCATGTGACTGTGTATAAATGTCTGTAAGTGGACATATCATAATAGTTCCAGGTTGTTACCGTAGTTACCATGTATAATTCATTATGCTATATACACAGATTACATTCAGACTGTGTGTTACAGTAAAGATTTGCAACAATTAATGGTCCGTTCAGTTCAGTTCTGTTCTGTTCAGCTAAAACCTAAAATGACAACATTGTCATTCTGAGCTTGGTGAATATATTCTGTTATACACTGTGACTAATCATTTTATATTTAATAGTTGAAATAACCATATTTTTAAGTCAATGACGTAAAACGTGAGGTTGACCTGAATTTTTCTAAGGTTGTTGCCATAGTTACAAAAAAACTATTTTCAGGATTTGTTCTAAATGTTTACTGTCACAGTACATGCTGGATGTAATTTGGTTTTACGTGAATATATTATGAATAATTACGTTCTATATTATTCTATGAAGCAGATTGAAGCTGTTTCTGTGTTCTTACAGTATCAGGGTATTTAATACAACGTCTCAAATTTGTTTGTTTTTTTTTTCTTAAAATACTGTATATACACAAATACACACTTGTTTATCCTAAATATTGAGATTATGTAAACAGCACGAGCATATTTACTCTATGCAATTCTAGCTTGTTAATTTTGTATGAAGGTTTAATGCATCAATTTACAAAGAATATACGACATTGTTACATGTATGATGACATTGTTACATGTATGAAGACATTGTTACAAGTATGATGACATTGTTACTGTATGATGACATTGTTACTGTATGATGACATTGTTACATGTATGATGACATTGTTACTGTATGCTGACATTGTTACAAGTATGATGACATTGTTACATGTATGATGACATTGATACAAGTATGATGACATAGTTACAGTATGTGACAATGTTACTTGTCTGTTGAGAATTGGGTACAAATAAGTTTGGTCCACATATTTATCAGAAGTTTTTAAGTTAATTCTCATGTCAATAAGAAATGTAATCAATATTAACGTATGACTCTCTTATTCTAGTTACAATAAGCTCGTTACTTCTTCATACCAAATTAAGTGTCTTATATAACATACCTTTAAAATTGCACATTTTTTACATTAACAATAAAATGTTAAAAAAATGCTGACAAAAATTAGTGAATTTTAGAAGTTCTTCATGCTATGCGACTATCAGCACATTTCCAAATTGTCCGAAATATGATAATTCTGTATCAAGGCTGTCGTAGACTCTCTTATTCTAGGTATAAGCACTGTATCTATATACACACACAGCACCATGAGAATGTCCGCTTGTACCGTAGATTTAACATTTAACAGTGGCTGATATCTGAGAGATGTTTTAAGTATACCGGTAGACGTGGAAGAAAGGAGACATGAATAAATCAATTAAAACATAGATTAAAACTGGCATATTTAAAATGTGAATACAAATCAAATAGTTCAGATATACTATGTTCGATAAAAATTAGTTTTCTGAAATCCTAGTTATGATATAAAATCAAATTACAGAGTTCTATGTTATTTGTATGAGGGTTGTTTAAACATTGTCTGTAGTTCAGTGTTCTGTCATTTAGTTGTTTCTTAGTATTTGATGTTGTGTTGTACCAACATTGTATGGTTTCAATTGCCAACGATTGTATATATATAAATTTTTTAACGACCCCCTTTTTGATATGGATGGGACAAATTAGTTCAAATGTATTTTACCCTTTTATAGTGTAATTGGAATGCACCATCAACGAAATTAAGAACTTCTTGAAAATATACTATGGTCTCTGATTGGTTAGTTTTGATCACAGTTTTACAATTGACCAATGACATAGCTCCATAGCTTGACCATTTGTTTCATGGTCTCTGATTGGTTAGTTTTGATCACAGTTTTACAACTGACCAATGACATGGCTCAACAGCTGGACTATTTGTTATCAAACTCTTTTGCAAAGTAAAACAATTGTATGTGAATTTTCTGGCTAGATTCGGCTTTTTGTAACTTTACTCTTTACAAGCATATCAACTTTATTATTCTTATCTTGTAAAATGTTTATCATTTTTATTTATGTGTGAATTGTTTTATTGAAGACATTTTGATGCAGGCATGTCAAAGGTAAAAATTAGTTTTTATACCAGTTTTAGGTTGTAAATCTGAGTTAGAGTCCAGTCTAGTCTCTGATTGGTTGGTTCATAGCAAGACTTTGTAATTGACCAATGTTGAGCCAACATTTTGAGACTGGTCTCCAAGTTTTATAACTTTTGACCTTCTAACTTGAAGTTTATGTTCACATTGTATTTGTAGAGTGAGACTATGATTTCAGGATAAAACAAATACATTAATAGTTCTGTGCATGTCATTTATCTTCATGCAGCATGTTACGTGTACAATACTTTTTATTATACTGTAGAACATCAAGGTGGATAACTCTTGTTCTAGGTTGCTCAGCAACCAAAACTAATGCTTTTGAACCGATTTAGTCGATTTATCAATTTGATATTTGTTGAATAACAAAGAACCATACTTTAGACAATACTTTTCAATTATTGAATTAAAGCGTTATTTTCAAAAATTCTTTACTCAATATCAGTGGAAGTCTGAATTTACGTCAATGACTTTATAAGGTCATGAGCACTCCACCTTGTTGTTGTTGTTGTTTTTTGTGAAGAAAACATTCCAGTTGTGATTAAATACTAGATGTTGATTTTCCTGGTTGTATGTTTAACTAAATGCTCAGATATATAATACATTAGTTACACAATGCAGGTCAGTTACCATGGTGACACACATCCATGGTTGAAAAGCTTGAGTTCAGTCTCGGCTCTCAAAGCTAACGTACAATCTTAAAAGTAAATGTCCAACTCACTTGGATTTTTCTCGAGTAAATTTAGATCAAAAAATTGTGTCTCATGAAAAGAAAATAAACTTACATTCTTTCCGAAGAAGGGAAATGAGATTTGAGCCGAGATTAACCTCATGTTGTGTAACTGGATGATGTTCTCAGTGTAAGTTTTATGCTACACATCATAGACTGATTTATTAGATAACTTATTCAATGTGAAGAGTAGCATAAGTGTAGTCATAGATTTATGTTTAGATAATGTAAATCAAACATTCTGATTGGATAATTATGAATAATTAACAAGAAACTAGCCAATTGGAATGAAGGTTACAAAAATTTGAGCTATATTGCATATTCTTAATGGTTGTGATTTAAAACTTTGAATCACTTCTTAAAACTTCATTAATTCAATTGACACTTAATTTGGAAATAACTTTAAATATAAGTAATTATTATTGTATAGTTTTTATGTACGGTATACATTATATATTTATTGTGCTGTGTTTTTTTTCTTTGCTCAAAGCAATTTATATCAAAATTGTTATAATTGTGTATTGTGTGTTTAAAAATTATGACTTAGTGTATGAACGTTTTTTTTTCTTAAATATGCAAAAACATGTGTTGTGATGCTAATGTGTAGCAGAGAGAATTACATGATAAAATAAAACCTGGTGACTTGTTTTTTTCTTACAACAGCTGAAAGTGACACAATGCTTTCATCTTGTAACTATGGCTGGTTTGAAGAAGCCTAAACAATGCAAGACATTGGGATAACACATTTTCTCTAAACAAAGGCTAGACATAGATAGCCAAGTTAACAGTTACTTGACCCTGAGGACAGGGCGTTTTTTTGATGGGTAGGGGAAGGGGCCTTTCTTAAATTTGGGGAAAAAATAACTCAGTATTTTTGCAAAAGGGGAAGAAAAAACTTGATGTGAACTGAATTTTGGGGGAATTCTACATGAATTGAAGGATTTTTTCCTGAGGGGAAGACGCCTATAAACGGCCCTTGCTATAGAAGGAAAAACAGCCCTGGAGGGGAAATAAGTTGTTACCTGTGTAGAACAAGGTTAGTACTATAACGGAATCCAAGAAATCGTGGTTAAATTAGCTGGCCACTGGCATATTGAAAACGGTGTAAAAAGAATACAAAATCAGTATTTATGCTAATGATACAGACTCCCATCATCTATGTGGGTACAAATAATAATTTGTAAACCATAACAAAGATTTACCTGAAGAAATTGAAATACAACCTATGAGAGAAACAGAAACTTCACTAAAAACAGTGTCCAGTATTGTATAAAGTGTCTAGCATTGTATAAACAGTCTAGTATTATATAAACAGTGTCTAGTATTGTATAAAGAGTCTAGCATTGTATAAACAGAGTCTAGTATTGTATAAACAGTGTCTAGTATTATATAAACAGAGTCTAGTGTTGTATAAAGTGTCTAGTATTGTATAAAGAGTCTAGTATTATATAAACTGTGTCTAGTATTGTATAAACAGTGTCTAGTATTGTTTAAACACTGTCTAGTATTATTTAAACAGTGTCTAGTATTGTTTCAGTATAATGTCTAATCACTGACAGTAAATGTATCAACATATAACAAGACGAGTGATAACATAGTGTGAAGGTCTTATTTTGTCATACAAAATAAGTAGATAATTTAGTTCATCAAGAAAAAGGAGATCTTCCATACCTTCGATCTCATTAAATTGCACAAACACAAGTTTTACGATTTAAAGGTGACATAATGGAACAATTCCTATCCTGAAATGTGTGTCGTGAAACATTCATTTCTCCACCAGTCCAACGTAAGTTTACAATATTTACATCAGTAGAATGTAATTTTTAACCAAGAGATATGAAAGAATATAAATAAGACGAAATAAACAACAAAATGAATTAGTGTCAGTTACAAGTGCATAATATGTCACTATGTTAACATCAAACATTTAAAACCTTTGACCTTTGTTTGTACTTAAATCAATTACAAAAGACACAATTATCAATGCAGTACAATAATTGGAGGATTTCACATCATATCAAATCTGTGTATATCTTAGATACTCCTGCGATACACAGTCTACTGGCAGGGCTTTTCTTCACAGGTAGGGGAAGGGGCCTTTCTTCAATTTGGGGAAAAAACAGTATTTTTGCAAAAGGGGGAAGAAAAAAATTGAAACAAATTGAATTTTAGGGGAAATCTGCGTGAATTTAAAGATTTGACAGAGGGGAAGACGCCTATTAACAGTCCTTGTCATAGAAGGAAAAAAAGCCCTGACTGGTCTAATATTTTACACAGTACAACAACCAAGTAACAATACACAGTTACACTTTATAACCATCAAAATTATCCTTTGTAACTTTCAATAAACAAGTTCATTCAGATCTGTGACTTACAAATGCTACAAGTATGTAAATATAACAGACTGCTACGAAATCTCCCTAATCAAATAACGAAGCATCTATTACAGTATATTCCTTCAAGGCAGAACAACAACATATCTGTACCAGTAACATAGTTCTGTGTTATACTAAAGAGAAGACAATATGAAGATTTAGTTCTTTCCTGTGGATCCAAAGCCACCATGACCCCTCTCCGTAGCATCCAGCGTCTGATATAGAACAAACATTAATTTTAGTTGTTTTATCACAAAATGTGGACTTACTTAGAACACAACAAGAGCTAATGATGAAATAAATACAGGTAAAAAGGAATTTGTCTAAAACAAAAACTACAATATTTACTTATATTTTTATCACTGGGGTTTTACCTTGCACCAACAGCAAGGGTCATTTAGCAATTTTCCAGCTGTATTTTTTTCACTGGGTTTGATGCCGTTTTTCAACATTTTTTCAGTTATATACCGTGACCGGTTCACCTAACCAGTTTTCCTGGACTGTATACTAACCAGTACTAACTTACCCTTCCACAATGCAACCTCTTCTCATATGAAGGACAATAGATATTTCTGTCAAATTTTCACAGAAAGGTATGACCAGGATTTGAACCAAGATCAACAGGTTACAAGTCTGGTGCACCAACCACTGGACCACGATTGTGGCCCAGGCAGGGGAACAGAGCCAAAATTTAGTCCCTAAAAATTACGTCGATCTTGACAAAAAGAATTTCTTCTTTATTTAAACTTTTTTTTCAGTGTTAATATAAAATGTTAACAAACAGAAAACAAATGCCTACATATCTACCCAGTGTTAAAATTAAATATTTGGATCTCATAACTCCAAGCCAACATACCTTAACAATGATCTAAATACTATGATTTTTTTACTTGTAAAAATGAGATTTGGTTATTAAAATGAAAATTATAAATTATCATCATAAATTATCAGGCTTCTCGAAACTGCAGGAATACTTGCCTGACATATGGTCTGGCAAAGACAGAGTTTCTGTCTGACCAGATGGAAATTTGTCTGACCAAATATATCATAAATAAGTGATAAATGCTGTAAATTGTGCCTGACTGCCAGACATCTGGTCCAGTACATGCTGAAAAGTTATTGGACATGCTTGAAATTGGCCTGACATGCCTAATAACTTTCCGCAAGCATAGCTGATGGTCTGACAACTTTCAGGAAGCCTGAATTATACAAGGACATAATTGAAATCTTACTGGTTTTTCCACAAGTTCAGGTAGAAATATTCTCTCACATATTAACTGTGCGATACGATCTCCAGCCTTCACTGTAAAACAATAATATCACACTATAAGATGTCAGTAACTTTCTCCCAACAACACACCTTAAAGTTTTCTGTAACATAAATGACTTCACAGAACATGGATACATCACATTGTAACCACGAGATTAAAATCAGAGTTTTTTTTTCTTTTGGGATCATAAATTTCTAAATTTAACGAATTCATTGCCTCAACTAGTTGTGGATTATACAATCACCAGCCATCACTAAATTTCACTACAAAAGGTTTCTTAATACCACCATTAAATTAAAGTTGTTAGGACAACAAAAAATGACATCACTGAATATGCAGACTTAACTTGGGGTTACAGTTATTTCTAAACCTTCAATGGAGTCAAAAATTTCTGATTTGTTCAAACCAGTCACAAACATTTATAAAAACTTTGTACACTTCATAAATACATGAAAACTGTCATATTTTCCCACTGTGGGCAAACCTAAAACCTGTAATTTAAAACTCTTGTGCACTGCTTTTAGGGTATAAAACTTGAGAACAGTCCTTAAGCTAAAATCTCAATTCCATTCTCTAAGTATTATGGATGAAAAGATAAAGATTACAGATGTTTTAATACACATTCGGGTCAATCATTCAGTCGGAATGATGTATCAATAATATCGTTATTGATTGATCATAACTGACTTTGACATTATCACTGGGGTTTAACGCCATTTCTCAACAATTTTTCAATTATATACAACGACTGGTTCACCTAACTAGTTTTCCTGGACTGTATACTAACCAGTATTAACTTACCCTTCTATAAGGAGCCGGCAACTTCTCCACATATGGAGGAAAATCAACATTTTTGTCAAATTTTCATAGAAGTGTATGACCTGCCACGACCGGGATTTGAACCCAGATCTCCGAGTTACAAGTTCAGGGCACTAACCACAGTAGCAGCTAATTGACTTTGAACATTGAAAGACAAGATATGAGATTTGAGCTTGGAGACTATTCTCAAGTTTTATAACTTTGGACTCAGATTATGCTAGAAGTAAACAGATCAACTTCTGCCTTGTTGTAGTTTTAATCTTTTACACACTCAGGATTCAAACTTTAAGACGTAGCCTGATATCACAATTTAAAGTCTCGTAGTTATTGCCCACAGACTGTTCAAAAATATAGTTTGTTAAGTTTTTTTTTATGTTTTGCTTTCACTATGTTATTGCTGTGTGGACCTTGTTCTATGTCATATAAGTGTTAGAATGAACTGGGTCAATTTGCGTTATTTTTTCCAAAGTCTGTACATTGATGATGCTGTATCAAGCGGGATGTCGCAGGGCTCAACAAATTTTATTCAGGCTAATTTTCCTGCAGGATGACCAGGTGAGAATTTTAGCAAGTTCTACAGCAATTTCAACACATCCCGAGTCAATTTCTACACGTACTTACAAGCAGAAGAGTGGATTTGTCAAGCCCTGTGTTTGCTGTTAGATGGTTGGTTTATGGTGAAGCAGTCAGCGTGGTAGATGTAATGGAGATTTTCAACATGTGGCATTATCTGGAAGTTTGTCTCACTTTTTTTTCATGGCATCTCTTTAAATTGTTTTAAATGAAATTAGCTGCTTTCATGAAACATCCTTAAAATGTTGCAGCATTATACAACACACTATGAAAACAATTATCAGTGTTGGTGACCAATGTAAATAGTTTTAAAAATGAACTCGTGTATTTGATTATGTTCAAACAAAATGTTGGTCATAATTTAACCATAAAATACAAAACAAATACAAAACAAATACAAACCTTCGAAGTCTACATCTGAGAAGTTAAACATGACCACGCCGACGTTACCACGGTAATCTTGATCTATCACACCAGCTGTAAAATGTAAATAATACAATTATTATCTTCTCAGAACTGACTGGAGCAAACATATTGAAAAAAAATCTCACTATACACAGCCTACAAAAAACGAAACCATGAAAATCTTGAACCTAACTCATGGAATAATTGTTTCATACAATCAAACCAATGTAACGCTGACAGAACTGAATAAGATTCCATTTTCTTCATGTAGAATAAATCCAAATCCTTGACTCTTTTAAGAAATTTTTAACACAAACATAAAGATGAACACTTGTAAGTAAAGAAATCAACCTTCCACAGTATACGTTTTTTTTCTCAGCATTTTGGGAACATGACTCGATCCTCACAATTGGGAATTTACGCAACATTTGGAACAAAATTGGAAAAAAAATCACATAGTATACAAAAACTTAAAATAATGAAATGAAACTAAAAATAGCAAATATGCTTATTTCCGTTTTTAGATATTGGTAACTTTGTTATTTAAATGATTTAGAACTGCTGTTATTTTTTTTTTCTTGTTTGAATTGGGAATTTTTGCCGTGCAATTGGGAAAAAACATAATTTTTGCCAGTGGGAACGCGACCAAATATCGGTCATCAAAACAGCCTAAAATAAACCCTGGTATATTTACTGAGTACAATGAGTATATTTTAGTGTTGCAACATCGGTTCAAAATCACCATTGATTGTCGGTTGGAATCGGTTGGTACATCGGATGCAATTTTCCTATTATATAATCGGTTCTCGTGTAGTAGTTTAACATAAGTAGACCACTAGTGTTTGATTCTATTTATGCACCCTTTGGTTCTTAGCCATCCTCTGCTTTATGCTAGTTGGTATTGTAACATATAAGCATGGTGAATGGAGTGTGTTATCCATATGAACCATAAACCAGACTCTATTAACATCATATGACCTGGGGGATGGTCAAATATTTGTTTTTTCGTCTTGGTTGACGATCTGCTATCTTTTCCCTCGAGTGATTTCCCTTGAATGCATGCTTAGTCTGAGGCACCAGTAGTTAGTTTACGACGCCTACATGAGATAGACAGGTAATCAATTATGAAAAACTGCAATCGATTATCGGAATCAGCAGACGTTTTAACGCTGCTAATTGATAGTATCCGCTTATAGTTATCACTAGTATATTTATCGTTTAATTTCAAATAGTTGCTTGACACCAATCTGCGTCTTCTAGCATTCTAGGCATAAATAAAAAATTATGAAAAATTATTGATTTCAACAAGTGCTCAATTGATGAAATAAGTATTCAATAAATCAAACAGACTGGTTCTGGAACTTACCTCCAACATCAATGAAATGTTTGTGAGCCAGTCCAGACCTTGGTGCTGTAAAAATTAAGGCACACACATGACAATATTATACACAATTCTAATAATAACTATCAACCATCAAGACAGGTAGACTTTACAATTCATGGAACATCACTTAGGAGTAAAAAAATAGGTTTGTTTCCGGTCACCCGACCGACCCATCTTTTACCTGCCGACTCAAGTTTTTACAGCATCCAAATCTTAGTGCTTTATAGTAATTTTCACCACAGTGTTGCCGATATATGTAAAAAAAAATTTAAAAATCCCTACCTACTGACCCATATTTTTTTGGGCATGTAACCGGAAACAAACCTTTTTTTTGTTTAGGCCTTAACAGCATACACCAACACAAGTATGATCAGATGAATTAAAATTTAAAATTAAAAAATAAAAGTTTGGAAGTATTTCATGGCACGAATTACTGTCATGGATCATGGAGTGGCTGAGAACTGCTCACTTACCAACACGACCATAACAACCATCTGGTAGTCCTATTTGTATATCTGTCTTCACTAATTGTTTCCCCTTCGCTGGTACGACACAATCATAAGCACTGAAAATCATAAAGTATTGTAGTGATTGTAGGGATATGGGCTACTCCCAACAGCACTGCTGTGGGGTTAACTCTATACTGACATGGTAGAGTGTCTACCTACAGTGCTGGGGGTCCTGTGTTCAATCCGCAGTTGGGACCATGGATATTTCTCGCTCCCAACTTACTTTGATATAATATAATCTACCCTGGTGTCTGTTCTTGTTAATGTATTGTACAACAGTACAAGCGAACTTGGGTTTTCTAAGTTGACACACACATGACACTAATAGGGGAATTTCAAACAGGTTACACTCAGGAAGTAGTTAGTGACAGCTTTGTGTTTGATACCTGAAATCTTAACTTAGGGTTTAGGCAGGGATTTTAAGGCAAGGGACACAGTGTAGTGTAGTGTAGTGTAGGAATATGGGCCACTTTCAATATCCTTGCTGTTGGGTTAACTCTTTAGCTACGTGGTTGAGTGTCCGACTACAGTGCTAGGGGTCTTGGGTTCGATCCCCGGTAGGGACCAAGGATTTTTCTTGCTCCCAAGTTACTATAACATATTTTACACATCATCATACATATTGCTATCAATGTAGTTATGGCAGAAATATGGACCACGGGCTGCTTTTTGGAGACACGGTTCAGTGTCCGCCTGCAGGGCAGGTCCTGGGATCAATCCCCTGTTCTGCCCAAAAGACTGATGTATTAATATTAGATATAATCACACGGCATATGAGTTAAATTTATTTAGGTAATCGTAAGGCAGCATCGATTTTAGAGTAAAACAATCCCGCAGTAAAATCGAAAGTCACGCAACATATTTTGATGTGGTGCGAGATCATACACGTACGAATATGTTTAGGGACGAATCGCCAATTTTCTAGAAACACCCATTACGATGTACGCGTATGTTTTCCTTTAAAAAATGTTTCTACATCCCAAAAATACTTCTTATCCCCAGATTTCAGACCTAAGAGGTAAACTTTCCCCTAATTTCAGAAATGAGTGGGAACACTGGACTAGAAGTGCAAGAGGGTGAAATGAATCAAACTGCAGATACCTGTACAAATCGTATCCAGCCGCTAGTTTCGACCCTCGAGTAGGTGTAAAAGCCTTAGGTGTCAGTTTTGCAAATCGTAGAAATACTTTGTCTACCATCGTGCACTTTCTTTTACTGTCTGGTTCAATGTTTTCTGAGAGTATGTCTGTTTCTACCGGCATTTTGCAAGAACTCACAACGGGACCCACACAACTAGATCGAACAAAAAGAGCGCCGAACTGGTTTCCTGCAGCTTATAATCAAATTCACTGCAGAGCGAGGTACCTAAAGCGCGCCAAATATACACTCGGAACTACTCGGATGTCTCTAGACATTGTTAGTATGGAGCGAAGAGGAGTTAGCCGAGGATTGCCGATTGCCAAATATATGGCACGTACTAAACTACTGACGAATTAACTGACCAAATAGATAAAGAGGAAAAACACTGACGATATACATCTACTTGTTACAACCAACAATCGATGCCCGATTATTACTGGTTGGTGCTGTCAGAGAAAGTTGTTAAAGAAAATAGAAACAAACAGGGTTAAAATTTAATAGATAAAAGGACAGTATGCTACAGTTAAAATAAGATTGATCTGAGAATTTACATATTAACCACCGCTAGCCTCTCTGCAAAGATATTGAAGTTAGGGCTAAAATCAATCTGTGTGGGGAGGGAGTTCCAGAGGCGGATTCTTCTTGGGAAGTAGGAGTTTGCATAATACTGGATGCGGGATTGAGAGTACTGTAGGCGGACACTCAACCATGTCGCTAGAGAGTTAACCCAACAGCAAGGCTGTTGAAAGTGGCCTATATTTCTACAATCACTACAAGTCTTTTCGTTTGGTGCATCTCGGTTAAATAAGGCTGGGTTGGGGCGTTTAAACGACGACAACCTTTAAAAGTTTTAAAAGTCTAACAAAAACCGTGTACACATCAAAACTATTAGATGATCGTATTGTATTTACATAAAAATATATTTGAGTGCATTTCTATAAGCAAACTTTTAAAGTCACTAACATGATAATGGGCACAATATTTACACATCTTTTCTGAATATCACCAATTTTCAACTGAGAATTCGGCCGTTTATTTTACAAAATATATTTGTTAAAGTTTGACAAAAACCCGGGTACACATCTTAACTATAAGATGATCGTTTTGTTTTTACATAAAAACGAATTTGAGCGCATTTCTATATGCGAACTTTAAAGCCACTAACATGATGTTGGGTACAATAATTTCACATTTTTTCTGAATATCACCCCTTTTCAGCAGCGAATTAAGCCATTCATTTTACAAATGTACTCTTTAAAGTGTGACAAAAACCTGTATCCACACCTTAGCTATAAGATGATTGTATTGATTTTATAATAAGGCATATTTGAATGCATTTTTATGAGCGAACTTTAAACAGACATTCCTGTGTTTTGTGTACTTAAAGCTATTTTCGTGTTGCTAGTGTTTTTCTTGCTAAAATGTACCAATTTTCTTAGTGATACGTTGGTTTTCATTTTGGGCAAACATTGAGCTCCGATAAAAACACAACCTTTATGGATATTTTCTCACTCAATTTTCACATTTGATCAGTTTACGCATGAAAAAAAAAACGTAAAAATAAATATGTCGCCAGTATGGGTAGCTGAAAAAACGTAAGTAGTTTCATCTTAAGAATTGCGGGTATTCACCAGTGCAGATGTTTATTTATTAGAATGCACCATACTTTTAATCATTTTTACAGCAAGAACATGAATTTTTCTCCTATCTAATCTAATCGTGCAAAACATCATTTGTCGCCGATTTTCATTTAACACAGGTTACGAAGGTTTAAAATTGTTTAAAAGTGAAATAATATTTGGAAAACATATAGATAAACTCTCTTTATATTTATTACAATATTATAATTGAAGTCTCAAAATGACTTGTTACACTGCAAGTAACGGTAGCGATGATATTTGTGTTATTTTTCACTGAAGTCAATAAGGGACAATTATGCGATTAACCTCTGTCACCAAACTCTTGACAAAATGTTACAAACGTTTAATGACTATTAAAACTTCATTGAAATCCTTTATTCTTTTTTCCCACAATTTGATATTATTTATGTTAAAATATCCTTTAAATATCTTTTAAATACATTTGATGCACAAAATGAGATATATTATTACATTTGTTGTGATATAGACTTGTGACAGTCAGAGCAGCTGACTTCTCCATACGGTTAATATTTCTTGACTTCCGGTTAATTTCAATATGGCCGCGCCCTGAACATATTCACGAGAATGCCTCTAATTTTGATATGTGGTTTTCCTTGCAGTGGGAAAACAAGGAGAGCCTCTGAACTGCTAGAATTTTTCGAGTCACAGAAGAAAGTAACCGTAATCAGTGATCATAGCATTGGGGTAGATAGGAATAAAGTGTACGAAGGTGTGTGCGTTATTCCCGGCGAAAAACTTACTCAATAAAACGTGTATACTGGTTCCCACGGAACCGTTGAACTTAATCAGAAACAACCTTTTTGTATAGAAGATTCCACTAACATGCACTAAATGTATCTCACGCCCATTAATTCTCATCCTGTGATAAAAAATATCCTGGGAAAATCTTTCGGACTTACAATCAATCAATGGTGTATGGCTAGCTCCTTGATCTGATTGATATAAAAGAAAATTTCCTCTTTAAAAATTGGAATTCAGGGTTTTCAATATACGTCAAAAGTTGAAGATCAAAAATGACCCTCGCCTGATAAAAATTTGGAGAGTTGAAAAGGTTTTCTTCTAATTTCATTGCACACATGATCCTTAAGTATTATCCTGGTGATACTAAATACCGGTGATGCTAAATTTAGACCGGAAATTGAAAAAAGAAAACAAATCACTCCCCATAAATAAATATAGTTATTTATCAGTTCATATCTCTTTTGCAGATGTCAACAGTCAAATGTACAAAATCTCCATTAATCTAGTGCATGCAACCCAATGAATACAATGCTGTGCAGTGACATCACTATTTCCTCGTATATACTAAATACCAGTGATCAAATAAAAATCTCCCAATGTCACATGACATCATCATGTCGCACTCATTTTACTGTACTGGGTTAAACTTCCAAACTATACAAATGAGTTATATATAAGCTAACAGTTTCAAATGCAACACTTTCAATTTTAGATGTTTCAAAAGTAACAGCAGGGCACTTTTTGTAGTGTTACGTAAACTTCCCGTTTGTTTCCATACATAGTTTTCTGTTAAGTTACATTTTGGATAGGAAAAAATATCTGTAAGAAGTTCAACATAGTATCTTTATAACGGAAGCAAGCACCTGCAGGTGGCTGTGAAAGAAGTCCATTTTTTTCTAAGAAATACAACATTATTTGAAATCTTTTGATTGAATCATGAATATTTTTTATCATTTTCTTTAAATTAAACTAATTTTAATGCTTATTCACCCTCAAAAATGACATTATAACTCTGATTCTGCGCCGACAGATGGCGTGAACCAAGATAAACCAAGCGCAGCGTTTGTTGACAACGGTCAGTTTCGCATGCATGTGTGTTATGGGTATTTATAGAATCACCGGTATTTAGTATTCACCGATAATTGGGTTACAAGGGATAATTCTTTGGAGTGAGAAGTTTTATTTTACTAATTTCAAGAGTCAAAATGCTGTTTTAAGGGTCAAATGAATGCCCTGGAATTAATTAAGTAAATGTCAGAATTCTTTTATTTGAACAAAATTATTTAATATAAGTGATTTTAGTGAAAGATACCACAGGGCATTTTTGTAAAAATGGACAACATATTCAGGGTCTTTTTTTCAGTTTTTGGGGAAGGGGCCCTCGCCTTTTTGGTTGTTAAAAAAGCACGAGTTTTTGGATTTTGGGGAAAATTTTACGGAGTTCTATGAGGATTTTTATGGAGACGATATCAATTAAAGGCTGCAAATTGGACCGGAGCCGCAATAACAGTATTGCTAGTCGGAGAATCATAGGCAAACTAATTATTAAACCGGGAATTGACGATATTTAATTATCTATATTTCCGTTTTGTTTACAAATACAACGAAAGCATTGTGGAATGGAAGATTGTATGTCATAATTCTTGGGGGAATTTGATTTAAATTGCGGAAAAAATGGACAGATTTTGGGGAAAAAAAGAGGGTCCGCAGCTTGGAGAAGACGCTGTTATTTGGCTACAGCAAAGAAAGGCAAAAAGGCCCAGATATTAACAGACTAGAATCTATGAATGCAAAAAAATTATATTACAGATTATATATATATATGTATAATTTTTTTGTTTTTTGTATGATATTGTATAAGATAATTGGATGGTTTTGGACTAACAGTAACACCATTGAAAATGTTTGAAAGTTGTGGTACGTAATGTAAGCAATGCTGATTTAGGAATATAAGATCAAAATACACTTTAAATATACTTGAAATTGCATGCTGGTGTTAGTCACCAATGTATGAAGCTATTTATTTGAAATTTTTGCAGATTCCAAAAATGAGAAAGTAGTTCGAGGAAATTTAAAATCATCTGTACAGAGGTGGGTATTGTCCTATTATCAAAACAAATTTAGTAAGTGTTTGCCAGAATTGAAGTTGTAACATTTTAAATTTGTCAGAATAAGCATGATAAATGCAAACATACCAAACACAAGTTTATGATGAGGAGGGTGTAGGATGTAGGTGTACATCAGTATAGGAAAAAAAATATTTTTGCTCGGAAGATACTTATTCATTAAATACTCATTACAGTAAAACCTTGATTATGAGACTGCCTTTGGGACCCAAAAAGTCTTTCGTAATAATGAGGTAGTCTCAATATCAAGTTGAATTATGTGGGAATTGTCAACAGGGATTTTTGGGGCCGTTTTGACAACAGATATTCGGTCTTGGTCCCAATGGCGAAAAGCATGTTTCTTCCCAATTGCAAGGCAAAAACTTCCAATTCAAATGAGAAAGAAAAACAAACAAACAAAATTTAATTTACAGTAGTTCAAATGTTTATTGAATGTCTAAACCTTTTAAATAACGAAGTTAGCAATATCTAAGAACAAAGATAAACATACTATTTATTTTTTGTAGTTTTATTTGATTTTATTCAGTGTGACTTTTTCCCAGTTTGTCCAAAATGTTGCGAAAATTCCCAATTCTGGGGGTTATGTCATGTTCCCAAAAATGCTGAGAAAAAACCCTGGTCGAAAAAAAACTGGTCCGAAAAAAGTGGTTGTTATAACAAGGTGGTTATAATACTGAGGTGGTCGCAATGGTAGGTTTTACTGTAGTTCCGTTTTGTTTACCATGATTTATTTTCTAACAGCTGATAAGATACTAAATCATTGTTATTATGTTGTTTTCAGAAACTTGAGTAAGGACAGTGTGACTATTCTTGATTCCCTGAATTATATTAAAGGTATATTGTTTGATAAATGTTCTGCCTTTGATCTATCTATGTGCAACATAGCACTGTTTATTGAGCTTAATTTTGTACTGAACTGAAAGCCATAAATGACAGAAATTAATCACTGCCCTGCTTGCAGTTATGCAACTTTATTTGTAGCAAAGTACCGTCTAAATTAGAAGATGCTAATGTTCTTTTTTAATGAATACTCTGTTTAGATACAAAGATATAAATTGGAAAAAATCTCCTCTTTATATGCAATTTCTTGGGAAACTCTAGTAGATGGTAGGTAGTAACTTGTCTGTTCTTGTTTTTACAGGTTTTCGTTACGAACTTTATTGTGTAACAAAAGAATCACAGACTACTCAATGTGTTGTAAGTACAAATGTAATTGTTTTATATTTTACTCAATGTGTTGTAAGTAATTGTTTTATATTTTACTCAATGTGTTGTAAGTAATTGTTTTATAATTTACTCAATGTGTGGTAAGTAATTATCTTTGTTCTAATTACCCTCTGCGGTTTTAATGACTTGCTTGATGCTTAGAACAACTAAAAATAGACTCAGTTGAGTAAACAAAAAGCTATTTTTCACATCAGATGTATGTAGTAAAGTTACAGAACTTTACAAAGTCTGAAAATCAGTTTCAATGCAGTGTTAATATGCATAATTGGTCAAATATGTAATACAGACTGGGATTGCTTAGTTTTCTGCTTCTTATTGGAAGAAAATATTAACAAGTGTGCACCTCTTTCTTTAGACATGTGTAGTTTATAAACTACATGAAGACTGACTGTATTTAGACATGTTATAATAAACATGTTTAGTTTATAAACTACATGAAGACTGACTTTATTTAGACATGTTATATTAAACATGTTTAGTTTATAAACTACATGAAGACTGGCTATATTTAGACATGTTATAATAAACATGTTTAGTTTATAAACTACATGAAGACTGGCTATATTTAGACATGTTATAATAAACATGTTTAGTTTATAAACTACATGAAGACTGGCTATATTTAGATATGTTATAATAAACATGTTTAGTTTATAAACTACATGAAGATTGACTATATTTAGACATCTTATAATAAACATGTTTGGTTTATAAACTACATGAAGACTGACTATATTTAGACATGTTTAATTAAGTTAGTTGGTGGAGTAATGCTATGCTCTTTTTTGTCATTTTCAGATACATTGCTGTACTAATGCAGCAACATCATCAGAATGGAATAAAAGCCGGGAGCCAGATGAGCAATATAAACAAGAAATGTAAGTAAAAACTGGGAACCAGGAGATACAAAAATTTCAGTACTTAAAATGTGTCACCATTAGTTGCATCTGTCACCAAAATGTCAAAATTTGTATTTTTTTAACCAATTTTTGTTTTTGTTACATTTTATTGAATAATTATTTAAGCTTAATCAGGATAGTAGAAATGTTTTCATGTAGCCGTTAAGCTACTAAAAGTAGAAGGGTGCCTGAGGGTTCCTCACAGTAGGAGACAAAGGGGCAATGCTGCCTGTGGGGAAAAAGTTGCTGGTGAGAATGCTCGAAAAGCCGGTTGATTTTTCCAGCTTCCGACTCATTTCTACACCCCTGTTTAATGCTGATCAGGCAAATATGTCTTATCTTTAAACATGATCAAATTTCAGAAAAAACATTTAATTTGTGTCTCTTTTACTTTTTATTAACAGCTTTGTTTGTTATTGCTTACTGGGCAACTGTTAAAGTTATAAAATTAGTGAAACCTGTTTAATCTGGAGATACTATTATGTGACAAATCATACCATGATACTGAGAAATTTAAATGATTATTAGTCTGCGGCATATGTTCATATGTACGATTTATTACATTACTTAATGCTTTTATACTTAGGGACTTTTAGTAAGTTCATAAAAATATGACCTCCGACCCTTAGGACTTCTGTTATATTAATCATGTATGGAGACTGCTGTTTCATCTACAAGTGTGTCATTTATAGATGTGGAGATTTGTCAAAATCAAACTTTGATTTTTTATTATGACTTGTATGTTTATACATTGTATGGTTTATGTTTTAACATGTTTTATAGATTGTATGGTGTATGTTTTAACATGTTTATAGATTGTATGGTTTATGTTTTAACATGTTTTATAGATTGTATGGTGTATGTTTTAACATGTTTATAGATTGTATGGTTTATGTTTTAACATGTTTTATAGATTGTATGGTGTATGTTTTAACATGTTTATAGTTTGTATGGTGTATGTTTTAACATGTTTATAGATTGTATGGTGTATGTTTTAACATGTTTATAGATTGTATGGTTTATGTTTTAACATGTTTTATAGATTGTATGGTGTATGTTTTAACATGTTTATAGATTGTATGGTGTATGTTTTAACATGTTTATAGATTGTATGGTGTATGTTTTAACATGTTTATAGATTGTATGGTGTATGTTTTAACATGTTTATAGATTGTATGGTGTATGTTGTAACATGTTTTATATATTGTATGGTGTATGTTGTAACATGTTTTATATATTGTGTGGTGTATGTTGTAACATGTTTTATATATTGTATGGTGTATGTTGTAACATGTTTTATAGATTGTATGGTTTATGTTGTAACATGTTTTATAGATTGTATGGTTTATATTGTAACATGTTTTATACATTGTATGGTGTATGTTGTAACATGTTTTATAGATTGGACGGTTTGGTGATGAGGTTTGAGGATCCTGTGGGAACTAACAGATGGGATTCACCATTGTTCACAGTACATCCAGGAGATGTTCTGCCTTATGAAGCTATAGCTGATGTATTGTTTAAACGTAAACCTCCGCCACAAAACGCTTCTACATTACCTGTAAGTAGTCTTTATGTTGTATGTAGGGCTGTGATTTCTCTTCTTCTTGTACTTGATTTATTTTAAACAAGTGTTCAAGTCTAAGGGTAGATGTGCTAAAAAAATAATGCCTTTACTTGTCGGTGAGGTATTTTCCTTGCTTCAAGTGTTTCCGCTATCGCATCCCTCCATAAAATGATGTAAAATGATGTATCCCAAAAGTATCACTTTATTAGATATAATGTTGTCCAGCCAACATGATGTTGTCAAATAGATATACTGTTGTCAGACACGATGTTGTCAAATAGATATACTGTTGTCAGACACGATGTTGTCAAATAGATATACTGTTGTCAGACACAATGTTGTCAAATAGATATACTGTTGTCAGACATGATGTTGTCAGATTGACATATTGTTGTATACCAGACTTAGGTTTTTTTGTGAAGTGTAAAATATTTCAGTATTAGAGACCAGCTCATTTATATACTGATTAAATATTTATATATTAAGTATTTGTATATTAAATATTTGTATATTAAATATTTGTATATCAAATATTTGTATATTTAGTATTTGTATAGTTAAATTATTGATCATGATTGTAAACATAATCATATATATTTTTCTATTACGTATATATTTCCTATGAATATTTAACAGCAACCACTCTCATCTACCAGCTTCTTATATGAACTAGATAAAGTCACTAACGATGTTCTACAAGTTGTCATGGCAGCAATGAAGACGTTTGTACCTGGAGATCAAATCACTGTACCTGGTGCTTCAGAAAAAGTATCCTTTATTTTATTGTATGTTTCTGTTAGTTGTTACGTATTCTTCATTCTGGGACGTCTGACATCATATACATCAGAGATCTCTCTTAACCAGTGTCTCCATTAACCTGTTTCCCCGCTCTAAATCAGCTAAATGTTCTGGTTCCCACTTCATTACTATATAATTCAAAAATCCTCTATAAACCTGTTTCTCCTCTAAATCAGCCAAATGTTCTGGTTCCCACTTCATTACTATATAATTAAAAAATCCTCTATAAACCTGTTTCTCCTCTAAATCAGCCAAATGTTCTGGTTCCCACTTCATTACTATATAATTCAAAAATCCTCTATAAACCTGTTTCTCCTCTAAATCAGCCAAATGTTCTGGTTCCCACTTCATTACTATATAATTCAAAAATCCTCTATAAACCTGTTTCTCCTCTAAATCAGCCAAATGTTCTGGTTCCCACTTCATTACTATATAATTAAAAAATCCTCTATAAACCTGTTTCTCCTCTAAATCAGCCAAATGTTCTGGTTCCCACTTCATTACTATATAATTAAAAAATCCTCTATAAACCTGTTTCTCCTCTAAATCAGCCAGTGACCTGGTCCCAGGCTCGGCCGGTTTAGAGGGGTTCCACTGCATTTATGAAGTTTTTTGAGTTAAGTAGTTCAATGAGAAATGAGTCACTGTGACATTCAGACAGGTGCTATGAGCAATGAGTCACTGTGACATTCAGACAAGTTCTATGAGAAATGAGTCACTGTGACATTCAGACAGGTGCTCTAAGTCCACTACTCTGATACTTTAATATCAATCTTCTGGTTGTAGTGAGACAATCCAAACACTTGGCCACAGGACTGAATGACTTGTTTTATTAAATCATTGTTACAGAATAATTTAAGACTTATAAATAGATACTAGTATTTTCAGATTTCCGGCATCCAATTCTTGCACTCTTTGCCCTAATCGATCTTCACTATGTCAAGAATTATGTTAATCTTGTTTGACAGCTACCCTGTAATGTGTTAACTAATTTCTACCTTTACACAGTATAACATGTGAACTGTTCATTTTATATCATGTTCCTTAACAGTATAACAGTTGATATTAATACGACCTTTCACCCTGGCAGAGTTACAGAGAAGTAGAAGACAGTTTATCAGTTATACAAAAATGCATCCGGTCGACGATGTGACAAAGATAGGAAACATGTTTATACAGTATCTTAACAACACATTGAAATGATTTATTTCGTGACGACCATGTTGTATCATGTCATGTTAAGCTTCCAAGTACAATTAAGTTTTCTCAGATTCAGTTTATATTCAATGAGCCTCTACTTTCGAAAAACGTCCTATGACATAATGTCTTATACATGTACCAGTTATCACCCTGAACATGGGCTCACCTTAGGATTTGTACTCAGGTACCTACAGTCCTCCACAAAAATCATTGTGAAATGATATTTGAAGTATTGTATAAAACTGACACAGGATTTTCACTCGTTCTGTATTTGTTTAATTAACATTATTGGTTTTGAAGTTACTTGACACTGTTATATTATCATGACTTCAATTTCATGACTATCAGCATTGTTCCTCAATTTTACTCTAAAATCTTTGGTATTTGAGTATGTTTCTAAAAGATTGTCATTCAAATTGTTTTTATATTCAATACCGCTTACATGTTTCCGAAATACAACTTTTTACTTTTCATGTATCATAAATCAACATAGAAAAACTACAGAATTTCCATAAAATACATGAATTAAGCCCATTAAGCAGATCTGATGAAGATGATTAACTTAATACTTTGTGTACCCTATGTCTTTCATATTGAATACAGTCTGTTGGTTTTACCAGAATCAACATCCCAGTGTTTTTATGTTTCACATTCATGTTATGTCAATGTGATACGTTTTATGTATGATTTGCTTTTACTTTGTAACATAATTTTATGATGTCTTGTAATGTTCTGCATGATTACTTGGAAAGATGGTTTGTGAGTTAGAATGAGTACTATGTTAGAATGACAAGCTATACAATATGGGACAGGTATTTCCCGATGCAGGTTTCTATTCAGCCAAGGGACTCGCATTGAGAGTTACCACCGCATCCTTGGGGCCCCTTCCGACTCGGAATTTGCCCTTGGTATTTTCTGTATGGGACCCTCAAAAATCCCGAGGGACCCCTAAAATGTTGAAGATGGGAGTTCTGGGGACTCTTGGGTTAAAAATCTAAGGGAAAACCCTGGAATGAGTGATTAGGTCAGGGGTGATCGAGGATTCACTTAGACGTGTGATGTTGCCTTAGAATATAGCTGTTTGCTTTGATACTATTCCTCAAATCTTTGTCTTAAATAATGAGGTCATTTTATATTTCTTTATCACTTACTTCTTATAGATGACTGTGTGGAGGCTAGAATTTATAAAATGAAGTACAATTAACATCATTGATGATGTGGTATGGAGTCTGTGGTTTCATCTGTCATGTTTATTATTTTTTTACACGGGTTCCTTTTAATGAAGATGTATGCCAAAAGCTAGGAAGAATGTCAGCAACGAACTTTACTGTACAATGAAAAATTTTAAACAGAAAAATGATGACAGTTTTTACAAATACTTGAAGCTTTGAGATGTATTTTCCTTGGTGATTTTCTCAGAACGTATAAATAAATGGTTCTGTAACAAACTAAAGTTATGGTGGAAAATTATCCTAAAAGTTTACTGCGTTTTTGTCAGTTAAACATGTTTTTATTGTTAGATATTTTAATGGTTTTATGCATTTTGATGAAAAATGTGCAAAAATACATGTAATACATATTTATTTTTTGTTGTTTTTGTAATTTTTATTGGGACGAACCTTGTGAACACTCTAAATGCCACATTTTTCATCAGAAGTTCTTGAAAATGGGTCAGTGGCTTAGCCTTGATAACATCTCGGACAAGTTTGAAAAGGGCTGTGTGGGGGTCAAAAAATAGGTCACCAGGTCAAAGCACTGGAGAACCTTGTTCATTCTCTATAGGTCAGTTTTGATTGGATCTCCACCAATTTTTATCAACATGTTTGTCTTTATGATATCTTGACTAGATCGAAACCGTGTTAACACTCTAGTGGTCATAGTTCTGACTGGTTATTCACCAAACTTGGTCAGAATGTTTGTCTTAATGAAATCTTGTATACATTTGAACATCTAGATCTGCCTTTTGCTTAAATACACAAAACATTGCAAACTCATCTGTTTGATTATATAGAAATTAAATTAGCAGACACTGTAAGTATACGTTAAGTATTTTAAGTATTTGACAATTATTAAACAGGTGACTGACCTGAATTTTCTACACATATTGACGCTATGATGTAAAATAAACAATTGAAAAAATGCATAATCGTATAAAAATATTGTTTATTTGAACAAGTTGGATAACAATGAGACAGTTCTAAATATACAGTAAACATAATATAAACAGAAACATAGAAACCCATTACATAACTATAGTCAAAGTTTTACCAAAACATACCTTCACCCTACCCACAAGTTCTTCATTCTACCAACAAGTACTTCACCCTACCAACAAGTTCTTCATTCTACCCACAAGTTCTTTGTTATACCAACAAGTATTTCATCCTACCAACAATTCTTCATTATACCAACAAGTACTTCACCCTACCAACAAGTTCTTCATTCTACCAACAAATACTTCAGCCTACCAACAAGTTCTTCATTCTACCAACAAGTTCTTCATTCTACCCACAAGTTCTTCGTTATACCAAAAGTACTTCACCCTACCAACAATGCTTCACTCTACCAACAAGTACTTCACCCTACCAACAAGTTCTTCATCCTACCAACAAGTAAAAGCAGCCCAAGTTTACTTACATATTTATAAAATACCACAATTAAATCTTGAAGTTATTAATAACATGGTTTTGACATTTTTTTATGTAAATATTTATAATAATATCGTAGTTTATATAAACAGTTTTATACAGGAAATTATCACTAAATATTATAGCACCATGCTACATTCAGCATTTGTGTAGAAACTAAATCAAACTTTTAAGTATATATAGAGAGCAGAATAATTTCTACAGCACACAAAACACTGTCAACCAACAGTCAATCCTGAGTTTTACGACCACCTACATCAGTCACATTTCAGCCCACATCTATTTTGATAAATAGGCTAAAAAAAGCAGAATAATCAACAAAACAAAAACTAACTGTGCATAAAAGGCGACTTCTGTCTCCTAACAAACTTTGATCTCCAATTTGACTGTACATAAATTTTATGAATGCAGTGTAGTCATGGAAACAGAAAAGAAGAGAATTTTGAAGTATTTCCTACATAATAATACACATTTCCTTTATAATCTTCAACAAGATCAATGCTATATTAGATTGGAATGAATAAATGACAAACTTGGGCATAAAAAGCAAAATTATGTAAAATTTAGAACATGTAGCTGTATGTTTGATATTAGGAAATTCAGCAGAAATCTTGGCACAGAATCTAGAACTACATCAACATGTTTCTGATAACCCTTTAATTAAGAGTTCAATGTTATATCACAGATACATGAGAAAAAAAGAAAAAAAATATGCAATAACAATAATGTAAACTATCATCACATTGTGTAACCCTGACATACCCACATTACTTATTATCAATAAACACATCTCAGTAAATGACAAACTGTCATTTGTCAACAGTTAGACACACCTCAATATATTACAAGTTTTCATTGGTCAACAGTCAGACACACCTCCATATACTACAAGTTTTCATTGGTCAACAGTCAGACACACCTCAATATATTACAAGTTTTCATTGGTCAACAGTCAGACATGCCTCCATATATTACAAGTTTTCATTGGTCAACAGTCAGACACACCTCCATATATTACAAGTTTTCATTGGTCAACAGTCAGACACACCTCCATATATTACAAGTTTTCATTGGTCAACAGTCAGACACACCTCCATATACTACAAGTTTTCATTGGTCAACAGTCAGACATGCCTCCATATATTACAAGTTTTCATTGGTCAACAGTCAGACATGCCTCCATATATTACAAGTTTTCATTGGTCAACGGTCAAACATGCCTCCATATATTACAAGTTTTCATTAGTCAACGGTCAGACATGCCTCCATATATTACAAGTTTTCATTGGTCAACGGTCAAACATGCCTCCATATATTACAAGTTTTCATTAGTCAACGGTCGGACATGCCTCCATATATTACAAGTTTTCATTGGTCAACGGTCAGACATGCCTCCATATATTACAAGTTTTCATTGGTCAACGGTCAAACATGCCTCCATATATTACAAGTTTTCATTAGTCAACGGTCGGACATGCCTCCATATATTACAAGTTTTCATTGGTCAACGGTCAGACATGCCTCCATATATTACAAGTTTTCATTGGTCAACGGTCAAACATGCCTCCATATATTACAAGTTTTCATTAGTCAACGGTCGGACATGCCTCCATATATTACAAGTTTTCATTGGTCAACGGTCAGACATGCCTCCATATATTACAAGTTTTCATTGGTCAACGGTCAGACATGCCTCCATATATTACAAGTTTTCATTAGTCAACGGTCGGACATGCCTCCATATATTACAAGTTTTCATTGGTCAACAGACACACCTCAATACACTACAATTTTTCATTGGTCAACAATTGGATACACCTCCCTGAAATGAAAGCTTTAATTGGTCCTCAATCAGACAGTCCATAAGTGTTGGAATTTTTCATTGGTTCATGAAAACATGAAATCTTCCATTAATTCACAAGAAACACCTCCATACAAAGACGGAGAATAACACAGATAAAGATTTGTGTAAGATGATTGTCCGACAACAGATCACGTAACGTTAAAGAAAGAAAATATCTTCCAGAATTTGGTTCTCTTCCATAGATTCCTCGTCGTCATTCAAACGTTTACCATGCAGAACTTTACGGCTGGCAGTATCAGGTTTCTGTTTATATGAATTAAGCTCATGTGCTGTAAACATAAAAAGGATATTGAATTTTTACTGTATCATATTTTATTCAAATTATTTTGTAAACATCGAAAATCAACTTTTCATATTACAAGATTTTTTTCTCCAGGCTTCAACACCACACCAACCATTTTTGGTGACTTCGCAGCTTCAAGGGTAGAAGAGGACCCCAGGCACTGACCAGGGTAGAACCATCAACCTTTCATGAGCTAGCAAGGATAGCTTCCTCGTATGAGTTTTTGTCTGATCCTGGGTGGGATTTGAACTTTTAACAGTGAGAGATTAGAGATTACTAGTCAAAGACTATAACCACACGACCACAGAAGTCCCCTTGATATTTATCAAATCTTATTTGTTTTCAACCTAGCTTTCAGATACTGAGGTCCCATAATATTTCATCTGGACCAAACATCATGATATGTCACAATGAGAAATTGTGTGGGAAAATAAATTTGTAAATAACATCCACCGTAAATAAATCACATAACAAAACAAGCAGACTAGTTTGGTATTCAAGACAAATTTAACAAACCTTTTTGGTATGTTATATATTTATTTGGAGTGTAGGCTTTGATTGGTCGATTCTCTTGATCATCGTCATCCATGATTGGTTGTATGACATGCTCCTGTTTTCTCATTGGCTGTTTAACAGATTCTACATTTCTGATTGGCTGATGAGGTGAAAATGGTTCTTCCTCCATAGAGTTGACTAGTTCTAACACATTCAGTGTCTTTTCCCTATGAAAGGAAACAAAAAGATCAGAAAACAAGAAATCACAAATTTTCTAATCCTGGAAGTTTGAAAAACAGACACCACCTTCTGGACCTGAAAATTGGTCATTACAATGTGGTGGTCTCATTATCAGGTTGAATTATAGGGGAGTTATAAGAAGCTGGTCTGAAAATAAGTGGTTGTTATAACAAGGAGGTTGTAATATTGAGGTGGTTGCTATAAGAGGTTTTACAGTTTTTTGATGTAAATATAACAGCCAATGAAGGAAAGATTTGACAAGCATGGTTTGAACAAATGTAGAATTTTTATACTGAGAACATAATTCTGTCATCAATTATTTTACAGTCAACAAATTAAATTCAACATTCAGTATAAAATGTCTTAAATGAACGTCAGTGGTTAAAGTATTTGTAACACACACTGTGTACACAATAAATAGTTTACCCAGGTGTTGATGGTACAAGTATATGTAACACACACTGTGTACACAATAAATAGTTTACCCAGGTGTTGGTGGTACAAGTGTATGTAACACACACTGTGTACACAATAAATAGTTTACCCGGGTGTTGGTGGTATAAGTATATGTAACACACACTGTGTACACAATGAATAGCTTACCCAGGTATTGGTGGTACAAGTATATGTAACACACACTGTGTACACAATGAATAGTTTACCCAGGTGTTGGTGGTATAAGTATATGTAACACACACTGTGTACACAATGAATAGCTTACCCAGGTGTTGGTGGTACAGACACATGGACGTCCAATCCTTTTCTGTTATATCCTAACGTTAGATTTCCTTGAAGTTTATCACCGTTATCTTTGGTTGGTGTCCTGTAAATTACACGACATAGTATATTACATTCCGAAACACCGTTTACATTATCCCAACACAGACTGTACCACAGTAAGACTGAGAGGTCAAAGGAAGAAACATGTTTCTCCATGACACTTTAACCCCAGCTAACACTCATAGTCTTTTTTTTTTGTTTCTTTTTTTTCGCTGGGGTTTAATGTCACACCAACATTTGGTGACTCCTGATTTAAGAAGACCCCAATGTTACACCTGGATAGAACCATCAACCTTTCATAAGCTAGCTGGATAGCTTCCTCGCATGAAATTGACTCTCAGGTGGGATTCAAACTCACGGCAGCTAGGGGCTAGTGATTACAAGTCAGGGACCATGACCACGAGACCAGGGTGACCTGACATATTGTTTGTTGATTGTTGTGCATGAAGGAGCAGGGGGGTATAACTGGGTTAGCTTTGAGCACTGGCTGGGTCTAACATCATGGTACATGAATAAAATAATGGTGATAAACAACGAAACCACAATCAATATTAACACGAACAATTATCAGACAAATTAAGAAAACCCACTTCACCAGGACAATACGAAACTGTGATAATTTATATCAGTATATATATACATTTATAAATTCAACTTACCTGTCGTACATCAGACAACATCTGCAATGTCTACTATACGTGTATGATACACTGATAGCTACATCATACAAAATAAGAATGTCTACTTTACCTGTAAGATATACTGATATCTACATCATACAACATAATATCTACTTTACCTGTAAGATATACTGATAGCTACATCATACAACACAATGTCTACTTTACCTGTAAGATATACTGATATCTACATCATACAACACAATGTCTACTTTACCTGTAAGATATACTGATATCTACATCATACAACACAATGTCTACTTTACCTGTATGATATACTGATAGCTACATCATACATACTAATGTCTACTTTACCCGTATGATATACTGGTAGCTACATCATACATAAGAATGTCTACTTTACCTGTATGATATAGTGATAGCTACATCAGACATAAGAATGTCTACATTACCTGTATGATACACTGGTAGCTACATCAGACATAAGAATGTCTACTTTACCTGTATGATATACTGGTAGCTACATCAGACATAAGAATGTCTACATTACCTGTATGATACACTGGTAGCTACATCATACATAAGAATGTCTACTTTACCTGTATGATATAGTGATAGCTACATCAGACATAAGAATGTCTACATTACCTGTATGATACACTGGTAGCTACATCAGACATAAGAATGTCTACTTTACCTGTATGATATACTGGTAGCTACATCAGACATAAGAATGTTTACTTTACCTGTATGATATACTGGTAGCTACATCCACCAATTTACGTCCATCATCTGACTCATCCGAATGTTCTGATAACATGGGGGATGTTGCCATAGTAACCTTGTTACCATGGGGGGATGTAGACATAGGAGATGTTCCCATAGAAACACGACTTTTAACTTGAATATCCTTATCTGTAAATAAAGTATATGTATACAGATAAATTATATTATTAGATGCTCGTACAGAACTCACCAAGGGAGATAACTTTAAATTTAAAACGAGTAAATAAAGTTAAGTATTACATGTGAAATGATGCATATCAAACACAAACTGACACACAATAAGGATTGTGGTACTTTTTTTCATAATAGAAATGTGACAAGTTTGTTTTAGAACTTTCTAACTTTCTGGTTTAGGAGCATATCAGCTAAAACATTAACCATCTCATTAAGGTAAACATTTCTTTGAAGCCTTGTTGACCACTATGCTGATTGCTTATACGGACCCATCAAGTCAGTACAAAGGGTGCACAGCTCTAGAAATGCACCCAAATATAAACACCCCTTGTGTAAACAAAGGCAAATAAAGAGGACAGAATTCACTGTTCAGTATGAAGGTAAGTTATGAATCAACGCATAAAATCAGAAAACATGGAACATACAGAATTAATGGTAAAATTAATCATTCAAAATTAAACAAAACATAAATAACACTAAACTTCACCTTGGTGATGTTGTGATTTTAATACCAAGTTTTCTAACTTGTAAAAAATGAAAACAAGTAAATTTACAGAAACAGAACAAACCATTAAGTAAACATATTGATACCCGTATAGACTGTGTTCAAAATAAAGTCACACATAAATTTATTTAATGTCATAAGAAGCATGCAAAAGAAAACAAGCAAATTTTTACACAACTACCGAGAAAATTTACAATATTTGGCTTGACTTAGGCTATGTTTTTACAGATAAGGCGTGAAGTGTAGAGTATTATATAGATGATCAGAACCACACACTGCTCGTAATCATTATAAATCAAATGTAACTGATGTAGAGCCTTCTTTGAAGGCTGGAAAATATATCTACACATCTATCTTTTGTTACAAAGTAGATTCAGGTTTTTTGCATATCAACGATACTGATATATCAGGCAATTAAAACTGACAACATAATGATACATGCACATTTCTAACATAAGCAGGCCAATAATTCCTCATTTTCATGACTCGTATTTTTTATACGAAAGTACAACCAAAATAATCAGGGCCGGACAAATCCACTTGTCAGCTTGTAATTACGAGGTAAAACTTGACTCAGGACGAGTTGAAATTGCTGTGGAACTAGTTAGAATACTCAGCTGTTTGTCCTGCAGGAAGAGTAGCCTTAAAAATGATTGTCGAGTCCTGATAATGTTTTCTACATGTACTTCAGGAGAAATAAACAGTAAAAATAAATTACTTTTCTATAGTTTCATTAACAAGAACTTAACAAGAAACAAGACAGTCTCTTTTAATAGTCCCAAATTAAAGCTTTTTATTACTTCAAAATGCAAACAATTATATCCTGGTTCTCTTTTGTTCACTGGAGTTTAACATCACACCAACAGCCATATGGTAATTTTTCCAGCTTTAACAATGAAGGAAGACCCCCAGACATACTCCTCAGTAGAACCACTGACCTTCCATAAGCTAGCTGCTTTGAACAGCTTTTTCACATGTGAAATTTTGTGTGGGATTCGAACTCACAGGGGTGAGAGGCTGGTGATTACTAGTCAAAGACCTGACCTGATAACCATTTGACCACAAAGGCCCCTACTTCATAGTTATACCACATTTTCAGCGAAAATATCAATATTTGAAATGTACATCGAATACTAATCTGCAGAAAAAAATTCTTGATATCATTTGAATCTACAACATAATGATGTACAAAGCAAGGAACGGAGTGTTATAACCATGCACAGCTTGTACTGAATGATAATGTTAAACATGCTGCATCCAAGGGAAGTAACTCAAAATGAGGGATAAAGAGTAAACTGGTGCACATTGACTCTGGTGTACAGAGACAACTGGTATGGCCCAAAATTTTCTGGATGCTGATTGGTCAATAGTAGTCGAAATCTAGGCAGAATTCTGCCCGCGGATCTCATGAGACTTGTCGCATTCAGAACGCCTCACATTTTTTCACTCAACGCATATTTCGTGCGTAATTTAAAAATAGATCAAAACATCAGGGTCTCTACATTATGTTATGTAGAGTCACTAAATCTATCATTCACTGTTTTATTTTGAATGAAAGTTGCAATTTGTATCTGAAGTATTCAGGCATCAGTAACATCTTAATTTACATTTAACAGATATAGGGAAAATCCCCGATGTTTCACGAATGGACAGCCAATCACATGGCTCAAACGCATTAACCAATCAGAGCGCCAGATAATTTAGTCCATACCTGTTCCTTTGGTGCACTGCAACATGGAGCGGGGACCAGTTTAAGTCAATGGGGACCAGTTTAAGTCAATGGGGACCAGTTTAAGTCAATGGGGACCAGTTTAAGTCAATGGGGACCAGTTTAAGTAAATGGGGACCAGTTTAAGTAAATGGGGACCAGTTTAAGTAAATGGGGACCAGTTTAAGTAAATGGGGACCAGTTTAAGTAAATGGGGACCAGTTTAAGTCAATGGGTACCAGTTTAAGTAAACGGGGACCAGTTCAGGATAAAAAGATGAAGGAACAGGGAGATTTATTCAAGGTTATTGATTCAACAGCAGCCTCATTTTTCTTGTTGATTTTTCAACTTAGGTTTAGCATATCGCCAACAGGCATTTGGCAACTTTTCCAGTTTTAACTGTGGAGGACGAGACAACAAACTTCCATGAGCTAGCTGGACTTCTTCCTCACATGTGAACTTCAGTCCCTGGTGTTATTTGAACTAACAGCAATGAAGGACTAATAGTTACTGGTCAGTTATCAAAGGTGTTGTACTAGATTTTTGTCTTGTCTGTTAAGCAGAGACAAATAACTGATCACCAACCTGAGATTGTACCAGTTTATAATCACATTCTTACATACAGCAAGCAGCATTATAGTCATGCAATTATTCAGTAAACAACCATGACAAGTTTCATAGCTTACACAGAAGAGATGATAAATGTATGAACGTAAAATGAAAGTAGGATTTCTCAACAACATTTACACATAAATTTATGAAGACAAGGTATAACCACCAGACATATAAAGATAAATAAAATACACAGTAAAATCCTGAGTATTAAGACCACCTTTATGATTTGAAAAATCAATCTTATTACTGATGCGGTCTAAATATTGAGGCGGTCTCATTATAAAGTTAAACTATAAGGAAAACAATATGATTGGTTGTTATAATGAGGCGGACATAATATTGAGGTCGTCATAATATTGAGGTGGACATAATATTAAGGTGGACATAATATTAAGGTGGACATAATATTGAGGTGGACATAATATTGAGGTGGACATAATATTGAGGTGGACATAATATTAAGGTGGACATTATATTGAGGTGGACATAATATTGAGGTGGACATAATATTAAGGTGGACATAATATTGAGGTGGACATAATATTAAGGTGGACATAATATTAAGGTGGACATAATATTGAGGTGGACATAATATTGAGGTGGACATAATATTGAGGTGGACATAATATTAAGGTGGACATTATATTGAGGTGGACATAATATTGAGGTGGACATAATATTAAGGTGGACATAATATTGAGGTGGACATAATATTAAGGTGGACATAATATTGAGGTGGACATAATATTGAGGTGGACATAATATTGAGGTGGACATAATATTAAGGTGGACATAATATTGAGGTGGACATAATATTAAAGTCGTCATAATATTGAGGTCGTCGCTAAGTGAGGTTTAACTGTATAACCTATGTAATGTAAGTTTAAACGCATTCAATGAAGATTTTTTTTTAAAAAAATACACAATACAGAACTTGTATTGTATAATGATAGCTGTTGGTATCCAAGAGTTTAATTTCTCAAATCTTTTAATACAAAATTATTGAATCAAGTTGAGATATGGACATGATGAAATACATAATACCAGACTCATAATAATCAACTTGTAATCCATTCAGACAAATCTAAAATTTGTGATCACTGAAGGACATTGAATACACAGTACAGTGACTGGATTTTACCATTTCTGGCAGCATGCCGATAACCCAAGCCGGGTGTTTATAGAGTAACCAGAAGTAGACAGTATTTAGTAGAATTATGTTCAATACATAAGATATAGTCATGCATGTTTTAGAATTATATCAGGCATAAGTGTAATTGTGTTACCGTGGCAACCACTGTCAGACATAATGAACCTCGTCTTTCTAATGACTTGATAAAAGAAGAACCCATTACTGAGTCAAATGATGATAAATTACAAGAAATAGAAAACCACAGAAGGTCTTAAACTGTTCACATAATTGGTATTTAACATCAGCAGGTAAGTTACAACAAACTGGGAGGTAATGTTTGAGTCCAAGCTTAACAATGGTATGATAACTTGTTCCATGTATGTTAATAACAACTTAATTATGACCAAAACTAGTGATATGAACGAAGGAGTTAGGAAATTTGATAGGACAAAGAAACCAGACATCTTATATCACAAATAATTACAATATACAGACATAAAATTCTATTTCTTCATATCAAAACCAGTCCATGAACATATCAGAACCAGTCTATGATCATATCAAAACCAGTCCATCAACATATCAGAACCAGTCTATGATCATATCAAAACCAGTCCATGAACATATCAGAACCAGTCTATGATCACATCAGAACCAGTCTGGTCAAATCAGGGGCCAGTCTATAATCATCAGTACCCATCTTCATTGACTGGAACCATTATTGATCACACCATAACAAGCTTACATCAAGTTATCATAGTGTTTGTTAAGAAACATCATTTAGAAACAAAAAACTTTAACACATAATTCTAAATATGGTAAGTATGGTTAAAGTTATACATAGAATTTATGGTGGATTATGAAACTAATGTAAATGTATGATTGATGGTAAGAGGTTAACAATGAGACTGGACAGTGATCAAAATCAGAATAAAGACGAGGTGCTCCCATACCTATCTGTATATCATCAGTTGGTGGAGGACTGTACATCTCAGCGTGTGAACTATGACCTGTAAGTACAGCCCCCTTATCTTCTACACTAGCAGATCCTTTATCACTACCAGATTCAAAGTCGAGTTTCAATGCTGGAAACATTCCCCCTTCTTTGTAGAAATCCATCCTTTGTTTCTGAAGTTCTATACGTTTATCATATTCATATTTTCTGTGAGACAATTGTTGTTCCTGCTTCTCAAGAACTTTACGTAATCTTTCCTGTTCATCCAACAAGGCTTGTCTCTGTTTCAGCAACTCTTTCTTTCTACCACCAGGAGATAATTTCTTATAGTAACTAGCATACGCAGGATCACTGAACATTTGTGAAGCAGATTTTAAATTAGGTGAATGAACCGTGGCACTATCATTATACTCTTCCTTATCATTGAATACAACTTTACTTTTCACTTTCTCTGAATCATCCAATGTTTGACCAGTCACATGACCCACTCGGTGGTGACCTTGACCTATAGCAGATATCCGTGACTTAAATGTTTCATTTTCACACTGTGATACAATCTCCATTGATTTCTGAGTACTTGAGGCCAAAGGCTCTCTTAATGGTCCAATACCATTAATGTTAGAGGGATAGGCAAATTTTGGTCTCCCTTCCGATGGGGAGACACTTCTAGGTCTTGAACATGATGAACCCCGTGACCCTTGACTCAATGACCTTGACCTTGAACGTTCCCTAGCAATTTCTTTATCTATCATTGAAGTGTACGGTCTCTTGATGTTGTCAGCAGGATTCATAAGAAGATCTGACACAGACTCATCCTTATCAACATAATTGTCAGCCTTGTCCTGATTGGTTGAATGTTTGTCATCTCTCTTCTGATTGGCTGCCTGTGTAGTTGTTTGTCTATGTCTAGACTGTCTCTGAGAATTTTGATGTTCTAAATACTCATCCTGAAAAAATAACAGAAACCGGTCAATCTTAAGTGAATATCATATATTTTATATCAATCAATGTCTATGTAAGCATAGAAAGTAAAGAATATGTGAGGGATATATATACAGTCCACACGGGTACCTATAGATGTTTACAACATAACAAAAAGATCAATTTTCAGACAGCTCTCAAATATGTCTTTATATTATCATAAACCATTTGTATCTTTATATCGGATGTGATTTCAGACTTAAAATAAATCAAAACCTGACGTTTATTCAATCATTTATTCTATAATTTAACATTAGTAACATTATTCAGAGCAGACGATGATAAAGTACATTTTAGGCCATCTTAAGAAAAATGTTGGTTAGCGGTTATGCAACCAAAACTTTTGACAGTGAGTAGGTAGGTAGGCATTTTTTGTTAACACTAACATGTCTGTGCTGAAAATGAAAAGCTGGAATAAAGAAAAAAAATTAACATTTTGCGGAAAATGGTTAAAAAATGTTTGGGTCTGAGGATTTTTAATGAGTTGGTCATTTACTTAGTCTGTGATTCATTAACTCTGTGCCTCATAAGCAGAGTTTGGATTGTTCCAAATTCAAAGCTAATACACAAAACATCAATTTTTTTAAAGAAAATTGTGTTATTTCACTCTGACAGAGTGGAAAACATTGTGACAAAAGTACCTATTACTCCCTACAAGCAATGGATTCTTTTGTCAGAATGTTTTCAGAAATCATCTGCTTCAGATGTGGATAAATGCGACATTATGAGGCAAAGGGTAAAAAGTTTTATCACTGTATGCGCAGGTAACCGTGTCTTATCATAATTTGGTAGTTTTACCAAATATTTATGCAGTAGAAATGTTACATATTGTATCAGAACAAAGCACTAAACATAGATCCATACATCACATCTTTCATGCATGAATTTGTCACGCCATTCAGACAACAGGGAAATGATGGGGCAATGCCACTAAACAAGGTTTTCAACCCTTTATTAAGTGGAAATCCTTATCTACTTTTAGTAACAAAGACCTTGACCCCAGAACCCTAAAATAACCACAAGTTTGGAGTCCATAACAACTTGCTGTATACCAAGTTTGGCAGCAACAGATCAGTCTAAACTTAAGTAAATAAACAGAAACCAAGAATTTTATCACTGCTGGCCTGACTAGGAAATACCTAAGTCTAATAATAAGGTCTTTTTTAATTTGTAAATGAAATATTTTTATAAAAATGTTAGTTTTATTATCTTTAAAGTGAAACTTAAAATTCAACAAAAATAAACTTGAACATTGTGTTTGAGATTGTGTTTGAACAAAAAGTATCCGTAGATACAAATGTACAAGAAATAACACATAAATATTGTTTAAATTTAAAACTATTACAAGCAGACTGGGCTATTTTAATCAATTTAGAAAATATCATAAAGTAATAAAATGACCAGGTTATACATTTCAAGCACTCAACACCCTCTCTTTTTCAGCTATCATACTGTTTTATTACAATATTTTATAAACATTGTATTGCCATTTACTTTCATCTTTTAATCTAATGGACGATATTCAATCCCAAATCTTATGAATATTTTCCCTTTAAAATCATATCAAATTTTATTAATAGTAAGTTTTTATTGTCATGCAATTAATCAAACAAAAAGAACAAGCATAAAAATGATAAAATGCTCACAAACACGCTTTATATCAGAGTGATATAACCATTTTAGAAACCAAAGCATCTGATTGGTCAGTTCAAATCAGTTTTTAAAAAAATTGACCAATGATAAATCTTTTTACAAAATACTATTCCAGAACTATGTTTTACCACTTAGGACAATCAATAAAATACTCAAAATGTTATGAAAAGCAGAACAAACCAGGAACAAAAGATTAAAAGATTTGTTTAGTACACATCAACAAGAAACCTTTCGATGGATGAAGGATGTTTTTTCATAGTTGATGATTGTCAGACTACGTTCATCCATGTCTGAAAGATCACATGTGAGAGGACAGACTTCAACCACCTCACTGCTAGGTTTGTGTGCGGAATTCTGTGCATGTTTTTTGTCCTCTAACACCTGTTTTCAGAGTGAACAAAGATCAAACATTCACACAAATGTTCTACACACATCTGATGAAGATTCACAATGACACAAGCAACGTACAGTAAAACCTCAAAGAGCTACCACCTCAATATTATGACAACCTTGTTATAATGACCACTTATTTACAGATCAGATTTCACTAATGCACTAAATTTTCTGTAGAACTGAACTCCACCTAGTGATGTTTAAAGTAACAGACTAGATGCATAACACAAGAATGAATTCTATAACAGATCACCCATAAAGTACTGGTATCAGTGTGCAATATATTAAAAGAAATAAACTCAATGATTTGTGTTCTTAAAAGATTGCACCTTGTATGAGGGGAAGTCATAAAGTTCATGGACAAACTCAGCTAGACAAAACAAAACTTGAAGTCAGAATTCCATATAATTTTGTGTAGTTGATCAACAAAGTATTTTTATCATGTATCTATGATTCATGAACAAATTCATTAAAATATATTTATACATTTCTATAAACTGTCCAATACGCAGTACACTCCAGCTCGACTGTGTAATGTCAAAAATAAAAACATCACAATTTTTCAAAATTATCAACATCAGCACAAATGCGCTTTTCATGTCTTACAATCCATTTTCAATACAAAGTCATTTCTTAGAATGTTATGAATATCTAAGGCTACATCTGATGTTTTCAGCAATTTGATCAATACTTTTTCCTCTGTCAATTTTTATTTCTGACTTTATAGCAGCTTCATTTTCTACAACCGGACTGAATGGATCGTGGATCATACTTGATTGTCGTGCAGCCATCTGAAAACAGCTATAGCGCTTATACACAAGCGATCTTTTACATTAGGGTTTATCTATGTTGATTTTAAGAAACTCCTTCAGGTATGTACATGTCATTCTAAGCTATACATGATGTTGATTGTGTGGTGTTCAGTTATTTTCATTGATGTCATGTTTCCCTTCAGTGAAATTCACAAACAGTCTGAGTTTGACAATAAATTTTATGACTGTATTGAGCTAATTACATTCTAAACATTACCCTGACATTACGACAAAACTACATTACATTTTCAAGTCACTTTCTGCATACAAATGATGGAATCTCTAACAAAGTTAACCAGTTGAATTTGTTGTTTTACTCACGTAGTGACGAATGCCACATAACAAATAGTATATATTTTAAATCAAACATCATGAGGATAAATCCCAGTGGATGACATCCATGTTTCAATCAAGTATTCACTAAACATTGTCAACCAACGAGTAAAAATTATTTTAAAATCTGTAGATAATGTTTGTCACAACTTCCATCCAAAAATTTATGAATTTATGACTGTCCCTCATACTACACCCTTTCATTTGTAAAATTCAAAAGAACTTATAAAAACTGACTCGTCCCAAAAGCTATTACTAACAGTATTTTTACTGATGGACATTAAAGTCATTTCAAAACAGAGACAGTGAGAGTGTTTTGTGTTGGAATAGAGTGTTATGAGTAATAACAGAGTGTTTGTATGAGAACAGAGTGTTATGTGCGAGAACGGGGTGTTATATGTGAGAATGGAGTGTTATGTGTCAGAACAGAGTGCCGTGTGTGAGAACAGAGTGTTATGTGTGAGAACAGAGAGTTATGTGTGAGAACAGAGAGTTATGTGTGAGAACAGAGTGTTATGTGTGAGAACAAAGAGTTATGAGTGAGAACAAAGAGTAATGTGAGAGAACAGAGAATTATGTGAGAGAACAGAGAGTTATGTGTGAGAACAGAGAGTTATGTGTGAGTACAGAGTGTTATGTGAGAGAACAGAGAGTTATGTATGAGAACAAAGAGTAATGTGAGAGAACAGAGAATTATGTGTGAGAACAGAGAGTTATGTGAGAGAACAGAGAGTTATGTGTGAGAACAGAGAGTTATGTATGAGAACAGAGAGTTATGTGTGAGAACAGAGAGTTATGTATGAGAACAGAGAGTTATGTATGAGAACAGAGAGTTATGTGAGAGAACAGAGAGTTATGTATGAGAACAGAGAGTTATGTGAGAGAACAGAGAGTTATGTGTAAGAACAGAGAGTTATGTGAGAGAACAGAGAGTTATGAGTGTGAACACAGTGTTACCTCTCTCATTTCACAAATGGATGAATTCAGTTGATCTTGTTTATTTAACAGCTGGTTCTGGTACTCAGTCAATAACTTCTGACACTGAAACAACTTCTCCTGAATATCTGAAGAAAACAGAATAAAAAAACTAAAGTTCGAAAGCAGTGTACATATGAATATAGACCTGAGTAAGTATTTTTGTATATTAACAATTAACATGAATTAGGCATAGTTAAATGCAATCAGTATGTTCATACCTTGTATTATAATACAACACCATAAATTATATAAATGTTCTGCAAATTCCGTAATAATACCATGTATTTACACAGGTTTTTTTTTCCTTCTATAGCAAGGGCCGTTTACAGGTGTCTTCTCCTCAGGAAAAATCCTTAAACTCATGCAGATTTCCCCTAAAATTCAGTTTGCTTCAAGTTTTTTCTATCCCTTTAGCAAAAATACTGTGTTATTTTTTCCCCAAATTTAAGAAAGGCCCCTTCTCCTGCCTGTGAAAAAAGCCCTGTTACAAAACAGGTACGGTATACACAAAACTTAAAAAGTCAATATTTCAATCCACATAAAATGACATTTGTGCTAGGATATAGCTGTGGTCATGTCTACATAAGGCATAACTACCATTATTTTGCTAACCAGCTCAGGAAAAATCAGAGTCTGAACTTTCATGTCTGAGACAGATCTCAATGAAGATCATCAGACAGAACTGAGAACAAAGACAAGTCTGAAAGCATCTGACTGATAGTTTACTAGATTTAACACAAGAACAAGACAGCATCCTGATACTGGTGTCCTAAAATACAACATCTCAGCTTTCTTTCTGAGTTCAAACCACTTCAAGTATATCTAAATGTTTTAAAAGCTATTTTGAACAAAAATGAACATTTCACATGATTATACAGCATAGTACACAAATCTTGCTAAGTTGCTTAAACACAACAAAATGAGATGATTTTGCTGAATAACACATATCAATATTAATGGTAAAATTTCCATAAAACAGAGAAAACTATTCACCTTCTCTTTCTTTAAGTATATTTTCTTGTTGATGCACCATTTTCATCACTTGTTGTTCATACTGTTGTCGTTCACCATGTAATTCCTTTACAGCTTTCTCTTTTTCTTCACCAACCCTGGAACAGTTATATAATACTATATCGTAATATATGACACCCTGGTACACAGTTATATAACACCACATGATAATATATGACACCCTGGTACACAGTTATATAACACTACATGATAATATATTGCACTCTGGTACACAGTTAAATAACACTACATGATAATATATGACACCCTGGTACACAGTTATATAACACTAACTAAATGCAGGCAGGATTACAGCCATCAAACTCTACATAGCTAATGATAACACAATTAACTCTGAGAGTCAGAACGGGGAAACAATTGAACAAACGCTCAGGTTTTAAGCTTTAAGTGTCTCTGTAACTATATTTATAAAGACAGACCGTTTTCACTAAGACACAGGGAGGTATAAATCTTCCACTCTTACCTGGCAAGTTCCTTTATTAGATTGGCGACTCTTTGTTTATCTTCAGGACGAAGATCTTTCAGTGACGCTTGTCGGAGACGATGAATACTTTTTTCAGCAAAACTCTGAAATGCAAAGTCACAAATACTTTGTATTTTACCTATTTTAAGTATAGTACAACCGGTTAATTGATTTCAGGTAAGAATGTATGGTCATTCGACTCTATCCCAAATTAAATAAGAATAATAAAAGCCAGGATAAATCTTTTATTGTTTGAAAATGAATTTTCCAACCAGTTTAAAACATTACATGAGTCTGATATGATAAATACAGAAATTCTTCACAAACTTCATGATAAAACAAACCATAAAACCAATCAATATATCAGAAGCAGTGATAATTTTAGAAATCAAAATAATGAGTCCTCAGGACCCATGTATTTTAAAGCAATGGATCCCATGGAAAAACTATGGATCTGAGTCATAGTAAAAAACAAAACCAATGTGGACACTTTTTGTGCAAAAGACAGAATTTCTGGTAAATTAACCATAAACAGCCAGTAAGTGACATTACGTCTGAAATATCGCGTGATTCATGATTACACCTGTATCATGGAGCCACTGAAGTCAGAGCACTGTCAGACTAGATTTACAAATTCGTTATAATTTCTAGGCTCATATAACCAAATGCATCCACTGGGACGCTTATAAAGCAAAACTTTGGGTCCTCAGCTAATTTAATGTGTATAGTACGCAGGACGCAGACCTAAAAATATCACTGGCAAAAGAATTTGGGGCTTATTAAATTTGACTACAGAATATATATACAGATCTAACCACACAAGACAATATGAGGTCAAGATAACATTCTGATTTATACAACATACGTACCTCAAATGTTGTAGACATTCCACTGTCTTCTCTAGAGATAAACCTCTCCTGCAGAGGGAAACTTTGTTGTTTATCTCTTTGTTTGTTTAATAGAGGCTTCTTTGGTTTACCTGAAATATTCAACAAATCATACATAACTAATAATTTAACAAGTGTTTACCATATAACATGTAACTAATAATTTAACAAGTGTTTACTTTTATAACATGTAACTAATAATTTAACAAGTGTTTACTATATAACATGTAACTAATAATTTAACAAGTGTTTACTATATAATATGTGACTAATAATTTAACAGGTGTTTACTATATAATACGTGACTAATAATTTAACAGGTGATTACTATATGATATGTGACTAATAATTTAACTGGTGTTTACTATATAATATGTGACTAATAATTTAACAAGTATTAACCATACTATATGTAATTAATTATTTAACAATTCAATACAATTTACAACTTAATGTAAGGAATTAACACTTTATAAAAATTCTTTTGAAAGAGTCTGAAATTGCTCATTTGTTTAAAACCATGAAAATATCGATTTCAAACATTCATAAATACCAGTAATGAAAATAAACTTGCATTTCAAATATAAACATTTAAGACAGGACAATTTTAGGGCTGTAGGAGACAAATTACTGACAAACTGAATGTAACATGATTCACATGAACATTGTGTTCTCCAGATTATGGGGTAAAACATACCATGTCTCAAACGGCATTAATTGAACAGAAAAATTAATCATTTTTCTAATTTCTACTTTTATTTATAATTTTTTCTTCGTGGAAACATTGATGTTCTAAGTTTGGTTACAATATCTGTTTTCTAAGTAAATTTATCATAATTAAGCAGAAAAACACCTAAGTTTTATCAAGTTAACACTATATAAGTACAAAGGGACATTACTCTTGTTGTTCCTAAAACCTGAACCAACAGTTAACACTTCTATAATTAAATATCATAAAAATAACCTTGACATTTGATCAAGTCATTGAGTAAAACGATGCAGTAAACTGTTGGATTTCGGACAGTTTTGTTGTACACAATAAAACACGAATGTTTACCGAACTTCTCTTTACCTTTTCTTGGATCGTAACTTCCATTTCTTGTAGTGTGTAGTGTTTGTGGACCAGATTCAATGACAGGTTGATGACTTGGAATCCTAGCTTTAACTTCTTTCATCTTTTTAGCATGTATACGACCAGGTCTCTTATTTCCAGGGGCAGATAAACCTATAAACAACAGTACTTTTTTATTGAGTCCCTACCTAACAGACAATATTTCATCTTAGGCCATGATTGGTAGCCCAGTAACAACTAATACAAATTTCCAGTTCATATTTTGACCCTTTAAGAAGCAAACTCAACACATGTATATCAAAGCAGTTTTTATGTTTGTTTTCTTTTTTATGTGACATTGTAACTGGGGTTTAATGCTGTTTTTCAACAATTTTTCAATTATATATAAGACAATTAATTATAAGACAATTGGTTCACTAACTAGTTTTCCTGGACTATATGCTAACCAGTACTAACTTACCCTTCCACAAGCAGCCGGCAACTTCTCCATATATGTAGGAAGATCAGCTTTTTGTCAATTTTTCATAGAAGGGTATGACCTGTCATGACCAGGGTTTGAACCTTTATCTCTGGGCTACAAGTCCAACACACTAACTACTGGACCATGGTCGTGGCCCAAAGCAGTCTTTAAATCAAAACTTAAATAGAGATTTAATTCAAGTAAAACCTCTTTTATTTTTTTTTTAACAAACTGCCAGGACACAACATGGATGTAAGAGGAGAAAAATAATGATAAAATTTCTTTGGTTGGAACATATCAATAATAGAATTTCAAGCCCAATAAGTTAATAATTTCTTGATGTTCTTGCCCTCTACATTTGTAACAAGTTGAACCCATACAAACAAGGTGCTGCCATTATTTTGACCACAATTAACACATCAATTTTAACCGGTCAATGATTGGAACTTTTCAGCCAAGTTTCATTTCAACACGGTTCTCATTTTTTGCTGATTGCTTCGATCCCGACATATTAAGTCCAAGAAGGTGATTCATCAAGAATGAATGGAAAAAAGAAATTTGGGATTTCAATTTTATTATTTCCTACAATCAGGTTTTTTTTTCAGAAGAAAAATAAAAAAAAGGCCTAAAAACAAGAAACTTATTAACAAAGGGAGATAATTTACATCAAAATCAAGGGAAGTAATTTACATTTAAATCAACAGATGTAATTTTATATAACTAACCTGGAATATAAGCATCATCTTCTCCTGATTCCATTGCTGAAAAAGTGAATGTTTTATTATTACATCAGAATGGATGTTTCTTTCGTTTAATACCAGTCAATTGGTTGCATAACAATCATGTGTTAGCCAACTTGCAGATTATGTTTTTGTACATTCATATAAATCATTAGTTTGTACCTCAAAACAAATTGTCATCTTTTTAGCATTTCCTCATACCGTATATCCCTTATAAACGCACCTCCTTTAATAAACGCCCCTTCCCCTTTCTGGACAAGTGGAAACAAAAGTGACTTACCATGACAGGCTATTTAAATCTGAGAAATTAGTAGGAAAAACTTAAACAAAAAAAATTTCAAATCTAAGGAATGACACAAACACATTTTGAATCCAGTACATGCGAAAGCTCTCTACAGACATCAAAGGACTTGAGCCGCTAGACGTGACGTCAATTCAACCTAGATCGTAGCAGCGACTTTAAAGAGATGAGAGTCGGCAGTCAGTGTCGTATATACCCCACTAATAAGACCAGTGTAAAGAGTATAATTGTTATGTAAAAAAGCTTCAAGAATCTGACGTAGGAGAATTTTCAAAGGTTAGTCTGTGGTTTAATTTGGAAACTTATTTCAAATTTTATTATTTTTTTTCTCAATTAAACGCCCTCTCTTTCAAAAATGTAACGCCCCCGGGCGTTTATTATGGAATATACAGTACCTTACCTATCTAAGTCAATATTTATACTGTAACTACATGCAATTAAAAATAAATATTTTTGCAGACTAAAATCTTTTGCAACAAATCATCTTGGCAAATTACATTTGCTTAATTTTTCATCGAACTGTAGACATATATGAATAATTGGCAGAGAGTAATAATAAATGAAATTAAATAAAAATAAAATTCCTGATTAATTTTGGTTTCTTTTAATCTTTTGTGCTAATCATTTCATTATATTGTAGTGATAATAGGAATATGGTCCACTTTCAACAGCCTTATTATTCGGCTAACTCTTGAGTGTCCATCAACATTGCTAGGAGTCCGGAGTTCAATGCCTGGTTAGAACTAATTTAATTTAATCTCAACTTGTCAACAGTCAAGTTGCAGGCAAATTACATTTGACATAAAAACATGACAGACCAACTGGACAGAGGGGTTCCACACCTCAGGACAGATTGCATTTAGGGACATAAGGATTTAGTTTTAACATGCTGTCAGAACTCTTTTGAGTGGATAGAGAAGCCTAGAAGGTCTGACAGCCTATCTCCCCAACACACGCATAGACATAATATTTCCTTAGGGAACGTTTGCCATCATTATAAAAGATATAGATCTATACAGACTTGCTATTTGAATGCACACTAAACCCAAGCACAATTTAAGCCCATGTATCCTCATCAGGAGAGCAGCATTCTACCAGCACAATTTAAGCCCATGTATCCTCATCAGGCGAGCAGCATTCTACCAGCACAAGAGTGGTGACCTGATGTGCAGGTAAAGCATATCAATCTAGCGTACACATGAAAGGTTTATTTTCATTTCTGGGGGAAATAACGGGACAAGTCCAAACGTGAATCTGTCTCCCTGTAAACATTTATCCTTTTAATTTGACCATATTAGCTCCGATAATTATGATTAAATATTGTCGCATCACAAATTGAAACAATAAAAACATGAAGCACGTCTGTAGTAAAAGCATACAAACCTATATTTGACCAATAAACATCGTCCGTTCGACGACGATTTGTTTTGTCCGCCATGACAGGTGTCCCGTGTAATTTACACGATGTGATTTTCAAACTTGAAGTACGGTATAGCATTGTAACATCATGTAGGCTACTTCTTTCTAAGTTTGACATGTTTTGAACGAATAATTAACGTTACCCGGATTTTACAATCATATATAAAGATATATATAGAGATCCTAAATAAACCACAGACCTTAACTAAACATGTACAGGTCTTTAATAAACTCGGCATAGATCTAATTCGTACAAAATCAGTTTAACACTGGTAGTTGGTAACTAATTTATAATAATTCAAAAAAAAATGTAGATTTCAATATCATTCAACCATTTGCTCACAATATAGCTAAGATGGAGGAATATATCATGTGAGCACTGAGTCATAAAAGCCCGTCCAAAACCAAAACGTCTCTACCAAAGCTTATAGAATATTGATGAGACAGGGATTCCTGAAAGAAACATATTACCATCTTCCCCCAAACCTACCGAAAAGGGTACATATGTTCTTTTATAAGACATCTTGTTTAGGGCAGAAATGATCTTCGAAGATCTGACGACAATTTGTCGCGTCATATGGAGTGTATGCCCTACTAATGTTTCATAATTGAACCAAAATCACTCTCTATATATCAGTATTGAATGTAACCAGCAGACATCGATCAATGGATTTTAAGTGAAGTGGCCAAACAATGAAGAATTATTCAAATACGTACATGTATCCAATAATGGAAAACCTGACCTCACTGTGCTTGCTTCACTAATTTGTCAGAAACTGAGACCATTATACACATTACACACATAATACACATTATACACATTACACACATAATACACATTATACACATTATACACATTATACACATAATACACATTATACACATTACACACATAATACACATTATACACATTATACACATAATACACATTATACACATTATACACATTATACACATTATACACATAATACACATTATACACATTATACACATTATACACATTATACACATAATACACATTATACACATTATACACATTACACACATAATACACATTATATACATTATATACATTATACACATTATATACATTATACACACATTATACACATTACACACATAATTCACATTATATACATTATATACATTATACACATTATACACATTATATACATTATATACACATTATACACATTACATACATTATACACACATTATGCTCATTATATACACATTATACACATTATATACACATTATACACATTATATACATTATACACATTATATACATTATTTAAACATTATACACATTATATACTTTATACACATTATATACATTATATACACATTATATAATTTATATACACATTATACACATTATATACATTATATAAACATTATACACATAATACACATTATACACATAATACACATTATACACATTGTACACATATGGTTTCAATCAGAAATAAAGATAATTTGATTATTGTAATACTTTTATAATATGCAGTGCCATATAAGATTTATCTGTCCGTGCAAACTGAGGCATACGCCACAATTGCGCTTATCAGGTTTTCATCCTAGCAGATCATCGATCTATGTTAGGTCACATGGGGCTAGCACGTTGAAGGGATGTAGTATAATGGTGTATTAGGCTTAAAATGGCCACACGGACCAAAAACACCTATATTACATATATACATATACAAGGGTTACAACTTCCGAAATGTATATACATGTATATATTATATATAAAGTTTATTTAATTCAAATGTATTTTATTAAATAACACCATTGGATTGCCTGATAAATGAATTTTAACACACGGGTGGGACATTTATTGCTTCATTTGTCAGTTTTGAGAAATAACGGACTTAAACCAGACTTTTTGAGAAATTTTATATCAGATACTTCATTTTTAATGTAAAAAGGGTAATGGTTTTTAAGCTTTTTAAGTGCTAATTCCCCCGCCTAAATATCAAACTAAAATAAATATTTTCACATATAAATAAAGCTGAATAATTAAAGTTAATGAATATCATGGGACATTTTTTTTGTAAAATGATTAATAAAAATAAATAAATAAATAAACAAAATGTCTAGAAGTCCTTCTATATTCTATAGATTTAAGAGTAAATCGTTAATCTGATAAGCGAAATTGTTCCACATGTCTAGTATGAACAACGGTTTGGTGTGAATTTATGTCGTGTATTTGTGCAATAAACCTTCCGTAAGTCACTCTAGTTTACTGTTGTCTGCATGGTGAATTTATAACAGTCTAAAAACTTATTTAAAAGAGATAATGTGTACATCACTAGTGCTGTGGTGCTATTTTGAAACAAAAAAAAATCTTTGAAAATATAATGAAGAATTATTAATATTGGTGCTCGTTTTGTTTCGTTTCGTTTCGCTTCGGATTTGCTTCAAGTTTAATTTTCATTCAAGTTTGCTTAAAAATAAATGCATGTCACTATTCGCAACTTTTCATACACTCGACAATTTACTCAGGATAAAGGACCTTTGTTCTCAAATTAAACCAAAAACAATCAACAGTTACATTTCTTCAATGTTTATGTTTTTACTTCGTTTTCGTGCCCAGTCTTTGTTCAACTTGCTGGTTCCTGGCTCACTTCCATCATATCCACGATTATCTCTCGACACACTGGTTCCCAGCTTCAGACACAAAGCATATTGCCTGAAAGTTATCAACATAGACAGCTGATAAGCATACTGGCTGTTGAGCGCATGAGAACAAATATACCACATTATCATTGTACCGTTCACGGTGAGAGTTGATGGTCGGTTTATAGGCTGTTGAACAATGAAGGATCGCGAGATATAATTCCATGTATTTGTGTGTTTGATTCTAGTATATATGACAACTTATAGGATTAACGTAACCAAGATGGTAAATATTTCTTACACATCGTATTGTTGTTATACGTCAATATTTGTTAATACTGCAACATTTTCAGATAATTGGTGCGTGAATAGTAGAAACCGTTAACATGCGTTATGTAAATATCTTATATAACATTTAGTTGTGTTTGGAATTTGCAGCAATTTTCACCATACATTAACAAGTTTTTCGGAGCCTGATATAAAATAATGTTTTCAACCTTGTGCACCATGACTAGATGAGTTTGTGATAAAAATGAGACAAGTCGGCGATCATATCCTACAGTAAAAACTTGCAGTAAACTGGGACAGATTTTGCACACAGATTTAATGCATTTTGTAATATGATATTCATTTTTGCAAAAAAAAATGCTCGAATAATTTTGTCTTGAAATAAAGATATAAAAGTGGTTGCGTATTATTATCGCGCGTAGGAAGCAGGGCAGACTTGATTAATGTTTTGTAATGTGCCACATTTTGCACGATAATAAAGATAATACATTCGTAATAAAGTATAAGTGTGGGGATATTTTAATCCTATGTCTGTTATCATTTACACCAGTAGAACAAGTAGTTTGTCTGTTTACAGCATGCTTTTTGCGTTAACATTAAACAGATATTCATTCTAATAATATGTATTCACATGCATTAACGCGAAAATCTCGCATAGAGACATCCGAACTGAAGTTCATTGTTGACGTGTGCGGCAAATGAACAACAAACATTTTAGTCGAAAGTTAGTTTAAAAACATTTATACTTGGAGACAAGTTTTGACCGTCTATACTTCTGAATAGAGATGCACGATTTTCTACCCATGCAATCACACGTATTTAGTCATGTATGTATACTCACGTGTACATCAGATCAGTACGTATTATCCTGGATCGCGTTAGTCGCCTCTAAATGGCGGACAACTAAACGACTGGAAAAGGATTATGATATAAATAAGATCATATTTAGTATTTATTTATCATGAGATAATTAATCTGTTACTGAATTATTTCTGTAGGATTTTATTTGCCTTTAGGCCTTCAAGACTGAAGAAGCCTACGTCTGGAACTTCTTACAACAAACCCCGCCCACACTTCCCTTTCCCTAGATGCTACTTCCGGTTCTAGTAGGATCCCACCCACTCCATTTCCGTAGATGCTACTTCTGGTTCTAGTAGACCTCACCAACTCTTCCCTTTCCCTAGATGCTACATCCGGTTCTAGTTGGACCTCACCCACTCCATTTCCGTAGATGCTACTTCCGGTTCTAGTAGGACCTCACCCACTCTTTCCTTTCCCAGGAAGCTACTTCCGGTTCTTAGACTTAGAACTAAATATCGACACTCCTGTTTATTCATAAATGACAGCTCCAGACTTCCCCGTACGCTGAAGAATTAACAGTCGACCACATCTTACATCAACATATTTTTGTTATAGTCGATTGTTTGTAATTACGGCACGACTTTATGAACTTATTATCGTCTGATGATGTTGTTTACAACGTGGGATCGGACAATTAAGTCCTAGTAATCACTTGTTTATAGTTTACAAGTAAACAATTTCCCCACCCACTGTTGCTAACCAGACTGACTCATGATGGTGATTAATGCAAACTTGGCACAAATTGTCTGAGATCATTGAGTGGACTGATTCTTATCACCGTTTGCACATTGTAACTGTCTGTTTACCCTCTGATATAGATCTAACATTTGTTCTCGTGGTAACATTGCATTAAGTACTGACCATAATCTTTCTGTTTCAGATTCAGTACACATTCCTTCTTCTGTTAATTCCGCTCGTGTACGCGACGTACCCAACCAGGGGTAAGTGCTACATTATTAATTAAATGTTATCTGTCATTTCTGTGAGTGAAATCCCGATAAATATAGTAATTTTCTTGTCAGGTCTCTGTACACTACACGTGCTTTATCTGTAGTGTACAGTACAGGTGCATTATCTATAAGGTATATTACACGTGCATTATCTGTACGGTATATTACACGTGCATTATCTGTACGGTATATTACACGTAAATTATCTGTACGGTATATTACATGTAAATTATCTGTACGGTATATTACATGTAAATTATCTGTACGGTATATTACACGTAAATTATCTGTACGGTATATTACATGTAAATTATCTGTACGGTATATTACACGTGCATTATCTGTACGGTATATAACATGTAAATTATCTGTACGGTATATTACACGTAAATTATCTGTACGGTATAGTACACGTAAATTATCTGTACGGTATATTACATGTAAATTATCTGTACGGTATATTACATGTAAATTATCTGTACGGTATATTACACGTGCATTATCTGTACGGTATATTACACGTGCATACTTTGTGACGCCCGATTCACGAGCAAAGAAGACAAAAAGTCGTTCTAGTTTGAGTATTCCTCATTAACATTTATACCTAAGTTACTGATTGATAAATGATGTTCTACAGTTCTGTGCGATAGATGAATAAACACTAGGTAACAAAGAGAGAGAGAGAGAGAGTTGCAATATGTAGACATAGAACGGTGAACGACCTCAGATTGTAATGATGTTGATTACATATGACGCATATTGTGATATGGTTTGAACGAGTTATCTATCTTAGAACGCGTGTGTTGAGTAAATGTATGTTATTAACCTTGAATGCAGGATTCGCGCAATTACGGAGACACTTTTCTTGTATCAAAACTTATCTGAAATATTTGTAAACACATTCATTCGCGGATGCTTTTTTGTTCGTTGTTTCACAAGACTTCTCTAGACCTCATATTACTATGGCTTTGTACGATCTGAACTTTACGTTATCAAGTTTACAGAAAACATTGTCACACTGTGGCAATATGAACATTGAGACATTATGAACATTGTAACATCTTGAACATTGTGACAATATGAACACTGTGACGATATGAACATTACGACAATATGAACATTGTTTCAATATGAACATTGTGTCAATATGAACATTACGACAATATGAACATTTTGTTAATATGAACATTATGACAATATAAGAATTGTGACATTATGAATATTGTGGCAATATGAACATTATGACATTATGAATATTGTAACAATATGAACATTATGACAATATGAATACTGTGACAATATAAACATTGTGACATCATGAAAACTGTGACAATATAAACATTGTGACAATATAAACATTGTGACATCTTGAACATTGTGACAATATAAATATTGTGACATTTTGAACATTGTGACAATATAAACATTGTGACATCTTGAACATTGTGACAATATAAACATTGTTACAATATAAATATTGTGACATCTTGAACATTGTGACAATATAAACATTGTGACAATATAAACATTGTGACATTTTGAACATTGTGACAATATAAACATTGTGAGAATATAAACATTGTGACAATATAAACATTGTGACATCTTGAACATTGTGACAATATAAACATTGTGACATCTTGAACATTGTGACAATATAAACATTGTGACATTTTGAACATTGTGACAGTATAAACATTGTGACATCTTGAACATTGTGACAATATAAACATTGTGACATCTTGAACATTGTGACATTTTGAACATTGTGACAATATGAATACTGTGACAATATAAACATTGTGACATCTTGAACATTGTGACAATATAAACATTGTGACAATATAAACATTGTGACAATATAAACATTGTGACATCTTGAACATTGTGACAATATAAACATTGTGACATCTTGAACATTGTGACAATATAAACATTGTGACATCTTGAACATTGTGACAATATAAACATTGTGACATTTTGAACATTGTGACAGTATAAACATTGTGACATCTTGAACATTGTGACAATATTAACATTGTGACAATATAAACATTGTGACAATATAAACATTGTGACATCTTGAACATTGGGACATCTTGAACATTGTGACAATATAAACATTGTGACAATATAAACATTGTGACATCTTGAACATTGTGACAGTATAAACATTGTGACATCTTGAACATTGTGACAATATAAACATTGTGACATCTTGAACATTGTGACAATATAAACATTGTGACAATATAAACATTGTGACATCTTGAACATTGTGACAGTATAAACATTGTGACATTATGAATATTCTGACATCTTGAACATAGTGACATTATGAACATTGTGACATTATGAACACTGTGATAGCATGGATACTGACAATATGAATACACTATTGTGTACCTGGTATGTGAACTCACATTTTTTGTTAAACACTTTAACTGTTCCCTGACAGAGCTCTGTATTAAAGTGCTCTCAAAATGTATCAGTGAATGGAAATACCGAAAAATGTCTACTTTTGTAGAAGATATGTTACCAAACATTATTTGAAGCACTAGAAGTTCCTTACCCATCATTTGTACGTACATAAAATAACAATTGAGTTTTATATCTGCCAGTCAAACAAAACAAGTACTTGTATCAGTTTTATGGACCATCACATGTACCGGAGAGTTCTGTCTACAAGTGCAACAATCACTCATCTCCGACCAATACCCTAGCTTGATTTAACTAAGTATAATATCGTTCATATTGAGCTGTATGTCGGGGCGTAACTTCTGTTTTACGGCTACGTCAAGTCATCGTTCATACACCATTTTGTTAAGATATCGTTTTGTACATGCTGCATCTGCTGCCAGATCAAGCAGCGAGAATAAATTAACAACAATTAAAATAATGTTCTCCATTGTTGATATTCAAGTACGGTTATATTCTAATTTCTGTTATGTAAGAGGAGAAAGGCGTTGTCGTAATGTATACTGATATGTCAGTACAGCGTTATCTGGCTGGTTTATATAAGACGCATATTATTCTAGATAATGCTAAGTACATGATTAATTATGCTAATAAACAATCACTGGGTTTTATCAGTTATTTTTTATGTAAATAATTAAGGATTCTGATTGGCTAATTGGAAACTGCTTAGACCAATTAATGTTTTGATTGGATAATTAGTTACTGGCGCGTAAGTTAATATCGGGTATGTCGTAAAGTAGAGCAGTATTTTGAAATTCTCACTAATTAAGTAACAGATAAGATTGAGGCGACAGCGATATTGTTTTTGTGAATTCAGCTTTTTTGTAGATAATTTCCCCATGAAGAATAATTATTCATTTTATAGGATATGGACCGAAAAGGACTGGAGACAGTACAGCTTTCTTCACAGTTTTATCACAAATGCTCATTTGCGAGCTTCGAATCCATATTTAAACTCTTACACAATTTTTATGCTTTATAAATTAACATATGTACCTTATTTTCCGTGTTTTACATAAAGTTTACCTAATTGCTCAGCAGGTTTCTTTTGTATTAATATTTCTGTAAACGTTGTGTTAATTCGGTCAATGTTTTCCATAAAAAAACTGATTTATTTACATCACAAGCGTGTTCATCTGAAAAACAACTGTTATAATTAAATTATGAAAGTACATTGGCTCGGTGTAAAATCATCGTACATTGGAGAAAAATGAAGAATTAGCGATGTTCCATACTGCACACCGTAGTTACGTATCCAAAAATATACGTTCAAATACATATTATATCTCTTTCTCTCAATGACTTGATGGCATAAAGTTATATACTGATGTTACAGCAAGACAATAAAACCAAGGTAATTTCATAAAACCTGAGTGATTATTGTCCTACGAAAACACACTAAATGATATTTATGTATACAGTACAAGCCCTGAAAACCGGACCCCTTTCGGACTAGGCTATAAGTTCAGTTCCTGAGAATTCCGGTTTTCAGAGAACTATTGATATCAGAAGAGAAAACTGGACTTGAAAAATCATCCGATTTTCAGAAAGTTCCGGTTTTCAGGGGGTCCGGTTTTCAGGGGTTATACTGTATAAAGAAGGTATAAAGGCACGTACTGTTGTATTGTTGGTCTAATTTACGAGTATACACATGTACAAAATGTATTATGAGGACTGTAAATATCACATGGGACCTCCACGGTGGAGTGGTTATGGTCTCTGACTTGTGAATATTAATTCCTTACCGCTGTGAGTTCGAATCTTATCGTGACCAAAATTCACATGTAATGAAGCTGTCCCGCTGGCTTACAGAAGGTCAGTGGCATTATCTAGGCGTAAGCCTTGGGTTGTCCTCCACTGTTAAAGCTGGAAAGTCGCCAAAAGGTCCTGGTTGTTGGTACGACCTTCTTGTATTTCACACTTTACTCCTATAGGTAATGTTTGTAGATGTAGTTTCATTGTACAAATTTTATTGTCACCGTTCACAGACGGCGACATATACAATAAACCAGATTCGACCATTTTTTCCCTCACACCGCCTGCTCTAAGTCAATCAGAAAGGAGAATTCAATACCACATGATAAAAAAGGCCGAAAAAGGACCTCAAAAAGGGCGCCTTCAGGGCTCATCGTTCACCATGTTTTTGTCGGGTTATCTGTATGTATAACTGACATGCCTTTTTTAATATATGAATCACGTAACCAATTTGTAGGCTCCTGTGAATATTTGACTTAAAACATTAGCTTTTACTGCTAAGAAATGAGTCTATTTCTACAAAAAAGGGATTCTATTTGATGCATATTCAGATATTAATTCATCATGAAATCCTTTGTTTCCTCTGAATGCGATCCTGTGTTGCAAACTCTCCATAAGGAATGAAACCAGAAATGAAATCTCTTAGAAATCTTTATAAAGTTTATTCAAAATTCTATTCTTAGCTTTTATACTTGGCTGAACGGCGATTCTAAGCATTTTTATGAAATGCTAATACGTGTTTTCCTACAATTCAACAGTGCTATCAGATAAAAATTATGAAAGGTTTGCACAAAATATAAAATTCCAGAAATCAGCGAAAAAAAATTTCATCTACAAATAAGTTACTATACATAAAACATTTTGTATCTACAAATAAATTACTATACATAAAACATTTTGTATCTACAAATGAGTTACTATACATAAAACATTTTGTATCTACAAATAAATTACGATACATATAAACTTTTTGTATCTACAAATAAATTACGATACATAAAAACAAATATTTCTTTTTTAGACCCAAATACCGGATGTTTCTCGTGTGAGGTTGGCGGGGAATATTACGACGGGAATGCATACTTCACTCATAGGAACGGCTGCATAGAGTACGAATGTTTCTGCAAATGTGATGGTGGGTGGAACTGTCCCGGAAGTGGCGCCGTGGATTTATGTCGTAAAAACCTCACCTCTGACTGCTACTATTGTGAGGTAGATGGCTATCTGTATCAGGGTAGATCGCAGTTCGATCTAGTTCGCGATTGCTACAAATATTCCGGGTGCACGTGCGACTGTGACGGTGGGTGGACTTGTGAACACACAACTGGTGAAAATATCTGTGACCACACAGGGAAGGAGAGGACGGAATGTAACACGTGTACTATAGACGGGAAACAGTATCGCGGGAATTCAATGTTTCACTTGAATCGTGACTGTATACAGTATACGTGTACGTGTGATTGTTTAGGCAGGTTTTATTGTCCAGCTGACGTTGCTATGGTAACATGTTGGGACAGAGTTATTGAGAATATTGTAAGTTTAAGCAGTGGAGGAAACACCCGGACACCGGTAAATAATTTACATGGTCTAATCATTCAAATTTGTTTGTTTCTTAAACACCCTGAAAACACGCCCTGTTAGCTCAGTGAATAAACGCTGAATTTAAATCGAGCGTTCTTGTGTCACGTGACTCAATGAAAGTTTGACTGAATATATTACATATTGTCACGTGGCTCTGTGTGGGTTGGTTGAATATATCATATATTGTCACGTGACTCATTATTTTAATAAATAAATTACATACTGTCACGTGTCAGTCATTGTTTGATAGTATATTACATCTTAAATCGTTAAGGAAAAAGGACAGTTACTTGTTGTAGTTTATCACGTGACGAATGAACAGAACGATTACAGTCTGTAACACTTCGGAACCAGAATTTACAGAGATTCAATTCAGAACAAAAAATAGTGAACTTCTGATATCAACACATTGTCAACAACATGCTGGTATCATTATATGTTATGTTGTCTACTCTTAACACGTAACAGAATTGTTTCATTTGTAATTGCTCGAGAGATTTTTGGTCCGAGATAGCGCGGGAAGTAAAATATTCAAATATCACATCGAAAATACACGATGTTAAATTTAATGTTGTCTGGCCTGCTACGTTAATAAACAAAAGTTTTAAGCGAGAACTATGCTTCTATTTCTTATCCAAGGTTGACGTTGAGACGGAATGTGGGCGTTGCTATGTAGATGGCACGTGGTATGAGGGCGGTTCAGAGTTCACTCGACAGGTTGGATGTAACAAGTTCACGTGTAATTGTTATTGTAATGGACAGATCAGCTGTCCAGCTAAACCAGTCTATACATGCGGGTAAGTAAAACTTAGACCCTCCCAAAATATTTTTGCCTAACAAGCCACATCCACCCTCATATGTCACAACCTACAGAGGCCGCAATGATATAGATGCTATAATCTCAGTAATTCTGCTTATCCCCGGCAACCTGATAACTAAGGTAAAAAGTATCATGTGTTCACTAAGTTCCTTCTAAAAATTAGTGTCGGTACGCCGGCAAAACTTTTTTCAAAGATATTTTAAACTTTGGAGATAGAGTTCGTAAGGAAATATTGGCAAGAAAATACTGATCATGTATACGATACAGGTGTTTCCAAGTGTTTGTCAAAGCTTCAGAAAAGTAATCATTTTTATCTACGTGTCTAGGGATAAAAGCATTTCCGGCGGTGGTTCTGGAGGTGCTGGTCTTGATGCAACTTCCGGGTCACGTGTATATACCGTTTCCGGTATAAGTCGAGGATCGGTGGTTACTGCAGTAGAAGGGTCGGATGGGAAAGATTGTAATAAGTGTGAATATCTCGGTGTTGTATACGAAGGTACGTAGTGTGTTCGAGCAGATTTCAGACAATTAACGAAATTTCTTTCTGCGATGTATTTAAATCTTAGTTTCAATACGTAGTACAAAATACTATGTAAATGCCCTTAATTGATAACCTTTGGGTCTCTTACTTGACCCCTAAAATGGCATCTTGACACTTAGAATTAACAAAATAAAACTTCTGACTGTTTAGAATTTGTACCAAAGGGTCAAATCTACTGTTAAAATAGAATGAAATTTTGTCGAGTCTTCAACTCTATACTGACAAAGGATTGTTTTTTTTATTCTTAACTTCTGACGTCTATTGAGCACCCTGACCGTGACAGTGCTTTATTTGATATTTGTTTATTAAATGAATTTTCAAAATAACTATTGACGATCACACGTGACTTATTCACACGTGACTTATTCACACGTGACTTATTCACACGTGACTTCACCTCCGTGTCGTGTATGCATAAAACTGCAAGCTGGCAATGCAAATATCAATTCCAATATGCTTTAATCATTACAGGAAATGCACCGTTTACGTTTGAGAAAGGTTGTTGGCAATACAACTGTTTCTGTATGTGTGATGGAGGCTTTAATTGTCCATCAAACAGTTCTAAGTATATTTGTGACGGTAGGAAGGAGTGCGTGCAGTGTGACGTCACTGATTATGACGAAGGTTACAAAGAACCCAACACCAACTTTCAGATACGCCGTGGGTGCGATCTGTTTGAGAATTGCAGGTATAAACAGGTCTTTGTTTAATTCACTCAATGTGAGTTTCACACGTTATCTAGGTAACTCTGAAACATTTTGGACGAAAAACGTGTGTTAGTCTATCTATCACAATGGAAATAATAGTTCAAATTAGTTTTTGAACTCTTTTTTTGTAATCCTTGGCATATAATGTTGATTGGCATGGCTTTGTCAATACATGCATATTGTTTTATTGTTGTTGTATGTATTGAACATGTTGCAATTTAAATCTATGCATTTTATGTTGAAATAAATCTATCTATCTACATATACATGTATTTAACTGGTTGCGAAAATTTTGTAACAATGGTAATGATTGGTTGATACTATTTTGCTATAAAATTTAAAGATTGCAGTTGCTTAAAACAGTTATTTATTCGGTCGATTTAATGTATGCTTATTTTATTAATTATTAATTATGTCGACTTGTCGACTTTCATATCAAATTACCGGAAGACAGGACAATAACACTATATCTACCGAATCATAGGTAGCCATATCAGTATAATGAGGAGTACATTTGTTACCGTGATTTTGATTGGATGATGTAATCTGTTATAATATGTTGAGTTCGCTGTTTACTAGACAGTTGATTGGCTATTTTAGATGTAATTGTGACGGAGGCTGGTCATGTGAAGATGGTGTTTATGCATGTGAAATAGAAACAGGTATTTATTGTATAAATTGTATAAATTTGATTAGAAAATTTAGAGCTAAATATATCAAACGCTCGGCGATAGTTGGTGCATGTTTTGAAATATTATGTGTAAACACCACACAATAAAGTGTACATGGTAACACCACATAATGAAGTGTACATGGTATCACCACATAATGAAATGTACATGGTAACACCACATAGTAAGGTGTTCATGGTAACACCACATAGTAAGGTGTTCATGGTAACACCACATAGTAAGGTGTTCATGGTAACAGTACATAGTAAGGTGTATGATGGTAACACCACATAGTAAGGTGTTCATGATAACACCACATAGTATGGTGTACATGATAACAGTACATAGTAAGGTGTACATGATAACAGTACATAGTAAGGTGTACATGATAACAGTACATAGTATGGTGTACATGATAACAGTACATAGTAAGGTGTTCATGGTAACACCACATAGTAAGGTGTTCATGATAACACCACATAGTAAGGTGTTCATGGTAACACCACATAGTAAGGTGTACATGGTAACACCACATAGTATGGTGTACATGATAACAGTACATAGTAAGGTGTTCATGGTAACACCACATAGTAAGGTGTTCATGGTAACACTACATAGTAAGGTGTACATGATAACAGTACATAGTAAGGTGTTCATGGTAACAGTACATAGTAAGGTGTTCATGGTAACACCACATAGTAAGGTGTTCATGATAACACCACATAGTAAGGTGTTCATGGTAACACCACATAGTAAGGTGTACATGATAACAGTACATAGTAAGGTGTACATGATAACACCACATAGTAAGGTGTTCATGGTAACACCACATAGTAAGGTGTACATGGTAACACCACATAGTAAGGTGTACATGATAACAGTACATAGTAAGGTGTTCATGATAACACCACATAGTAAGGTGTTCATGGTAACACCACATAGTAAGGTGTACATGGTAACACCACATAGTAAGGTGTACATGGTAACAGTACATAGTAAGGTGTATAATGGTAACACCGCATAATAAGGTGCATAATGACCATCAAGCAATCATACAATGAACAAGAAGGACAAAGTTCATTGAGACGATAAAGTCATTTTGATAATGATAGAGAAAGAATGAATGGAGGAACAAAAAAAACGCGTACACAAGAGAACCGTGTAAAATAAAGATTTCCAAATATTAAAGCCTGTATGACTTAATATTACTGTACTCGTATTTTAACTTCAAGGCAAACCGCATAATTCTGCGTTTCATTCATCTACATCTGTACGATGTTACAATTTTTTAATATGTAAAAATTGTCAAAATGGTATAACATTGAACATTCTTGGGCAAACTTGGTGATATCAAGCATATTGTTTTGTATTTGTTTTGGAATTGTTTAACAACAGGTTGTATGGTTGACGGTAGACGATTTGCTGGTGGTAAAACATTTGAATTAACAAGAGGTTGCGATAAGTACAAAGACTGTGTCTGTAATAATGGCGGAGACTGGAGTTGTTTGGGACAAGATGTAGAAGATGTGTGTGGAAGGTGCAGAAAATGTAAAATCGGAGATTTTTACTATGACGGTGATACTCAGTTCCCAGGTAAATTCGAAAGCTCTGTTGTAGATTTGATGTGAAGGTTACTGTTGAATTTTTTATGCCAATGTGTTTAGCTTCCATACTGTCTTCATTTTGTATCCTACATTATATATACAGTGCAACCTCTCCAAAGCAACACCCTTTGGGAGACACAAAATTATGTCGTTGTTGAGAGGTTGCCTCTCTAGAGAGGTAAAATAAATAGTCATATAGTGCAGTGGGGAAAAAAGCATGCTGTTGTTGAAGGGAGGTGGTCGCTCAAGAGAGGGCCGCTCTGTAGAGAGGTTGCACTGTACATGTAAATTATCCAATGATTAGAGTTCTGAAACAAAGCCAAATCAGCAAATAAAAAAGTTGATCGGTCGTTCTTAACTTATAGAAATACAATGTACTAGCTAACAACGTACGGCAAACATCAGCACACACAACTAAATAGATTCACGATACCTGATAAACACTCACAAAACGCCAAATTCTCACAACAAGTCCTCCCAAATCCTCAAGACAGTCCACATAGCAATTGATACGGCGCTCACGAACAATGTTATATACACCCCACATTTAACAATCATACATATTGTGTTGTTTGTTAATTGATATGTCATACTTTGTTGCTTAATTGATACGTCATTCTTTGTTGTTGCTTAATTGATACGTCATACTTTGTTGTTGCTTAACTGACACGTCATACTTTGTTGTTGCTTAATTGATACGTCATTCTTTGTTGTTGCTTAATTGATACGTCATACTTTGTTGTTGCTTAATTGACACGTCATACTTTGTTGTTTATCGCAGCTAAAGTGAACTGTACGGCGTATAAAAATTGCCAGTGTAATTGCGATGGTTCCTATGAATGCAGGGGCGGATCTTATACTTGTGATGGGCGGAGCGACCAACCCCCCGAAGGTCAATGTTCAGACTGTTTGATAGATGGCAAATTATACAGGTTAGTACTTCCAATTAACTACATGCTTGCATAAGCACGTACAGTTCACAATATAGACACACAGGTACATACATTTCACGATAAAATTATGTATGTACTTAATACATGTATATTAATTGATACTTATAATGATTATATTAATATGCTCACTTGACGTTTGCTTTAGAAGTAGACATGAGACAATAAGAAGGACACATTTATTAAAGATTTTTTTTTACATCAGTAAGCTTTTGCCAAATATTGGATCTTTGAAACATACCCAGACAAGCGCCATCTTGTTTTGTCAGACATTGCAATAATAATAATAACAATAATAATAATAATAATAATAATAATAATAAATTGTTTTATATTATGCATCAATGAATAAGTGAGGCACCACAAACAGTATTTGCTGCTGTCTTATACAAGGTAACATTAAACGTGTTTACTTGATTTGTAGAAACTGGCAAAGTTTTGACTATACGACAAAATGCGCTTCATACAGAGGTTGTCAGTGCAGATGTGGTGCAACAACTTGTCGACGAGTAAAGGAAACGTGTGGAGATTGCCGAACATGTGATGTGAATGGAGAAGAATATGCTGGTGGGTCTGTATTTGCGCTCACACGGGGATGCTATGAATATAATCAATGTCAATGCAACTGTAACGGGAAATGGTCTTGTTCGGGAGAAAGCGCTGTTGACGTGTGCAACAAATGTCGAAAGTGTAATGTGGATGGCACACTGTATGAAGCATTCACTAAGTTCAATTTAGACCGGAAATGTTGGAATTATCAATGCTTTTGTTTATGTAATGGAACCACGTGGTGTCCCAGTGCCACAGTGGTGAACACGTGTACGCAACCTGATCGTTGCATGAGATGTGAAGTTAATGGACGTGATATAAGAGGTAACTCTCATTTTAAATACGAACTGAATGGAATGGACATGCATTGTAGATGTAACTGTGATGGAAGTTATGCTTGTATAGCTGAATGGTTGTACATCAATACAGATGTGTCTATTTCTGGATCTGGTATAGGTATTGGTGGCAGTGGGTGTATATCTTGTAGAATGGATGGTAGAACATACAGGGGAGATACTAAGTACAGAATTGTACGATCAGGGATCTCACTGGATTGTGAGTGTAACTGTGATGGTAGTTATGTTTGTTACGGTGAGGGAGAATTTGTATATCAAGGATGTCGTGGATGTTCTTTGTACGGTAGAAAGTATGATGGAGATTTGAATTTTCCATTGACCTACTACGGGCTGAAACTTTCCTGTCGATGTTCGTGTGATGGTAGTTATGTGTGCTTGGGTTCTAAACAAGAAATCGTTGTACAGTGCGAAGGCATAGACGGCTTAGGATGTTTGCCTGAAACATGTAACCAATGCATCGTTGATGGTATACCGTTTAATGGAGGGGATCAATTTGGTACGGTGTATAAAGGCATTAACCTCAGATGTGATTGTGGATGTGACGGCTCGTATTACTGCGAAGGATCAAATGGTCTGATAATCTCATGTGTTGGTGGACGCTGTGTTGAACTTGGTTGCAGTTCATGTGATGTGTATGGTACAAGAATTGAAGGAGGTTCGCCATTTGATGCGTATTATCGCGGACTAAAATTGAGTTGCCAGTGTGAATGTGGGGGAAACTATCGATGTTTAGGCAGTTCTGGTGAAGTTGTAGTTGAATGTTTAGAAGGCGAAGGATGTTTGCACGGACAATGTGGCTCCTGTGAGGTTAGAGGTAGGGACATCGCTGGTCGAAGTACATTCAGATATGATTACAATGGAATTGCGATGATGTGTACCTGCGCATGTGACGGAAGTTATTATTGTGAAGGTGTAACTGAACTTATTCAAATTTCGTGCATTGGTGGAACCTGCAAGAAACTTGGATGTAAATCATGCAGCCTCTTCGGACAGGTTTATGATGGCGATTCATCCTTTGATATAATATTTGCTGGTAGAAAGCTGAATTGTAATTGTGCCTGTGACAGTGGTTACTTGTGTTATGCGTCTGCGTATGAGCCTCCTGTTGTAACATGTGTAGCTGGGCGTGGTCGAGGATGCTTGCCCCCTACTTGCTCAGCATGCTCTCTGTATGGGCGTGAATATGGTCCAAGTTCCACATTCCGGTCAGTGTACAAAGGTATTGATGTTCTGTGTACCTGCGGCTGTGATGGGTCAAGCTACTGTTCTGGAGTTACAACCAGTATAGAGGTTTCATGCATTGGTAATGTATGTAAACGCATTGGATGTCAGGAATGTATGATATTTGGAAAGGAATTCATCGGTGGATCCGAGTTTGACATAATTTACGATGGTTTAAGTGTCACTTGTGAGTGCGACTGTGATGGTGGATATATTTGTAAAAGTTCAACGGGAGTGGTTATTGTCACGTGTGTCAATGGTATTGGTACAGGTTGCTTACGACAAAGATGTGGTCAATGTGTGGTTGATGGACAAAGTATTAATGGAATGGAAAAATTTAGGACCATCTACCAAGGTATAAATATGGATTGTACATGCTCTTGTGATACTTCCTATTATTGTGTCGGCGTGACTGAACTGATTGAAATTTCATGTAAAGGTGGGACATGTACGCCTATAGGATGTAAAACTTGCCGTTTATTCAACAAAGACCATCCAGGTGCCTCCAAGTTCAATCTAGTGTATGCTGGTCTCCTGTTAAACTGCCAGTGTCTTTGTGATGGAAGTTATGTGTGTAAAGGTGAGTCAGGAACCACTGTAATCCAATGTAGAAATGGACGTGGTAATTGTATCGATGACCGATGCCGTACATGTCAAATGGGTGATCAGACTTTTGCCGGCGGATCAGAGTTCGGATACAATTATGAAGGCGTGGATGTTAACTGTAACTGTGGCTGTGATGGTTCAGTATATTGTTCAGGTATTAACGTACAAATAATTGTTTCCTGTATCGGTGGAAAATGTTCTCTTATTGGTTGTCAGAACTGTCAGATATATGGACGGGAATACTATCCTTTAGCTACGTTTGAATTAATTTATTCTGGTTACCGTCTTGACTGTAAGTGTGACTGTGCAGGTGGATACACATGCGAAGGTTCTACAAATCTTGTCTGTACAGAGGGCGATTTGAGGAATTGTTTACCGCAGACATGTGGACGATGTATATTGAATGGTCAAACGTACGACGGCAATGCTGTATTCAAATACAATTACAAAGGAATTGGCGTGTCTTGTACATGTGGCTGTGATTCGTCAATATTCTGTGTTGGAGTGACCGAGCTTATTGAGATACGTTGTGTTGATGGTGTATGCTCACCCCTCGGTTGTCGTACATGTGATGTGTTCGGAGAGAGATACTCGGCCCTCAGCGACTTCAGTGTCATTTACCAAGGCCTCAAAATGGACTGTAAATGTGCTTGTGATTCTAGTTTCATTTGTACGGGATCGTCTGGAAAGACAATATATACATGTGAAGCGGGTCAAACTTGCTTAAAGGAACCATGTCGTCCGTGTATTGTAGATGGTAATCGTTACACATATCCAACACAGTTTGCACACAAATATAAAGACATACCAATGACATGTACGTGTGGCTGTGACGGAACATCTTATTGCGAGGGCACAGAACAAGTGATTTATGTCTCTTGTATAGGCGAAACTTGTTCACCTATAAATTGTGACTCATGTGAAATATTTGGACAACAATACCAAGGTGATTCAACCTTTGAATTAATTTACAAAGGAACGAAAATGGATTGTGCATGTCGATGCGACGCTTCGTACAGATGTGAAGGTTCAACACCAGGTAATATTATAGATTGTCCGCCAGGCCAGTCATGTGTTGCTGAAAAATGTAAAAAATGTCGTGTGGACGGAAAACGATACAATGGAGGGTCTACGTTTGAATATACTTATCAGGGTATTCCAATGAATTGTGTGTGCGGTTGTGACGGATCTTATTATTGTCAAGGTGTGTCTGTCGAAATCATTATATCATGTCAACGACGAGGTGGCTGTCGTCAGATTGGCGGATGTCGCTCTTGCAGTATTTTTGGACAGTCATATCCTGGTGATACAACAAATCAATTTGTGTACCAGGGTTACTTCATGAACTGTGAATGTAAATGCGACTCTAGCTATCGATGCCTTGGTACAAAGAACGAAGTTATAATTGAATGTTCAGCTGGACGCGATTGTCTCAGAGATTGTAATTCTTGTCTTGTTGATGGACGTGAATACTTTGGAAACACTGAGTTTGATTACATGTTTAAAGGGAAAAACATGCGGTGCACGTGTGGATGTGACGGGAGCTACCATTGTACGTGCAAGGACGATGGCTCTGAGTTGTCATGTAATGCACGCGGAACATGTCAATGGATTGGATGCAATACATGCTTATCTGACGGGCGCCAAAGACAAGCTTACGAAGAATTTGAGAAATATTATGATGGTATACGAATGAACTGTCTCTGTTCTTGTGATGGTAGTTATCGTTGTCAAGGTGTCGACACAAGAATTGTTATTGTTTGTACTGGTGACTCTTGCAATGTACAAGGATGTCGATCATGTATTGTAAATGGTAGGGAGTACCCGCGTAATTACGAATATGAAATAGCAACCGGAAGTCAAAGGAAACGTTGCGTATGTAAATGTGACGGTACTAGTGATTGCTCCATCATTGAACTTCCGACTTGCACACCGTGCACCGTTGATGGGGTGACGTATAAAGGTCACTCAAGGAATCGTGCTTTTCGTGGAGACGTTCCCTTCATTTGCGACTGTTATTGCAACGGAACACATAAATGTTATCCAGAGGTTCAACCTGAGTGCAGACGATGTAATCTTGGTGGTAAGTCATTCGAAGGAAATACAAATTTCGAAGCCGTTTTAGAAGGAACATTGATGCAATGTAATTGTGATTGTAATGGCCAGACCATTTGTAGGAGTCGTGGAAGAATATGTAATGGAGAAATCTGCTCTGATGATTGTCGATATTGTGTTATTGATAGACAGCGGTTTGAAGGAAAAACAAGTAGAGTCGCTAATGTGTTTGGTTTACGAATGCAATGTAAGTGTAATTGTGATGGAAGTTATCGCTGTACGAGTGACACTAAAACATGTACGTCATCAGGATGTGTAAATAACTGCAGACAATGTCTCATCGACGGACAAAATTTTGATGAAAATCCTCAATTCCAGGCAGACGTCTTTGGTAATCGAATGCAATGTGAGTGTAATTGTGATGGAAGTTATCGCTGTACGAGTGACACTAAAACATGTACGTCATCGGGATGCGTAAATAACTGCAGACAATGTCTCATCGACGGACAAAGTTTTGACAAAAATCCTCAATTTCAGGCAGACGTCTTTGGTGATCGAATGCAATGTGGGTGTAATTGTGACGGTAGTTATCGCTGTACGAGCGACATTAAAACATGTACGTCATCGGGGTGTGTAAATAACTGCAGACAATGTCTCATCGACGGACAAAGTTTTGATGAAAATCCTCAATTCCAGGCAGACGTCTTTGGTAATCGAATGCAATGTGAGTGTAATTGTGACGGAAGTTATCGCTGTACGAGCGACATTAAAACATGTACATCATCAGGGATGTGTAAATAACTGCAGACAATGTCTCATCGACGGACGAAGTTTTGATGAAAATCCTCAATTCCAGGCAGACGTCTTTGGTAATCGAATGCAATGTGAGTGTAATTGTGACGGAAGTTATCGCTGTACGAGCGACATTAAAACATGTACGTCATCGGGATGCGTAAATAACTGCAGACAATGTCTCATTGACGGGCAAAGTTTTGATAAAAATCCAAAATTCCCGGCAGACGTCTTTGGTAATCGAATGCAATGCAGGTGCGAATGTGATGGAAGTTATCGCTGTACGAGCGAAACTCAAATATGCACTTCATCAGGATGTGTTGATAAATGCAGACAATGTCTCATTGACGGACAACGTTTTATTAAAAATCCAAAATTCCAGGCAGACGTCTTTGGTAATCGAATGCAATGTAAGTGTAATTGTGACGGAAGTTATCGCTGTACGAGCGAAACTAAAACATGTACTTCATCGGGGTGCGTAAATAACTGTAGAAAATGTCTCATTGACGGGCTAAGTGTTGATAAAAATCCAAATTTTCAGGCAGACGTCTTTGGTAATGTAATGCAATGTGAGTGTAATTGTGACGGAAGTTATCGCTGTACGAGTGACACTCAAATATGCACTTCATCAGGATGTGTTGATAATTGTAAAGAGTGCCTCATTGATGGCCGACGCTATACCAGAAATCCGAATTTCCAGGCCGATGTTTTTGGTTATCGAATGCAGTGTAACTGTGAATGTAATGGAAGTTATCGCTGTACGAGTGACACTCAAATATGCACTTCATCAGGATGTGTTGACAATTGTAAAGAGTGCCTCATTGATGGCCGACGCTATACCAGAAATCCGAATTTCCAGGCCGATGTTTATGGTTATCGAATGCAGTGTAACTGTGAATGTAATGGAAGTTATCGCTGTACGAGTGACACTCAAATATGCACTTCATCAGGATGTGTTGACAATTGTAAAGAGTGCCTCATTGATGGCCGACGCTATACCAGAAATCCGAATTTCCAGGCCGATGTTTTTGGTTATCGAATGCAGTGTAACTGTGAATGTAATGGAAGTTATCGCTGTACGAGTGACACTCAAATATGCACTTCATCAGGATGTGTTGACAATTGTAAAGAGTGCCTCATTGATGGCCGACGCTATACCAGAAATCCGAATTTCCAGGCCGATGTTTATGGCTATCGAATGCAGTGTAACTGTGAATGTAGTGGAAGTTATAGATGTGAAAGTGACACAAGAATTTGTTCGTCTTCTAGAGGATGTGCTAACCGATGTGAGAGCTGTGTTATAAATGGTCGCAGCTACGATGGTAATACAAACTTTAATGAAATTCTTTCAGGAATTTCTATGCAATGTAAATGTGATTGTAATGGTAATTATGAATGCGTCGGTGGAAGTTACACGTGTACACCGGGGGGTTGTGTGAGCTCTGACAGCTGTATAGGTTGTGTTATAGAAGGGAAAACATATAAAGGTAACAGAAGATTTGAGATTTTCTATCGTGCTTATGGTATAGATATGACATGTGACTGTGAATGCAGCGGGTCTTACACCTGTAAAGGGACGAAGGAAGTGACGTCATGTGTTGGGTCTGGTTGTACAGGAACCGGCTGTAATAGCTGCGTTATCGATAATGTCTCATACGAAGGCGGCACTTCGTTCCAAGCTGTAATTGACGGAACTCTGATGGATTGTGTTTGTTCGTGTAATGGTGGGTACCGATGTACCGGAACAAGGACACAGAACATGTGCTATGGTCCTGGTTGTAGACAGAAAGATGACGCATGTCTCGATTGTGTTATAAGGGGCGTAACGTATGCTGGTAACTCACAATTTGAAATTGATGGAGATTCTGGAGTTCGGATGCAATGTACATGTGATTGTAATGGCCGCTACTCGTGTAGAGGTGAAAGACGGGAAATTTTATGCATAGGCCCTGGGTGTGACAACAAAGGTACGCAGTGTAGTAATTGTCTTTATGAAGGAATTGAACACACTGGTGGTTCTGTGTTTAAAACAGTTAGGGATGGTGTGAACATGGATTGTACATGTTCCTGCAATGGAGAAGTCAGATGTGAAGGTACGAAGATTATTGAATGTCAGGGTGAAAATTGTGGTAAGGGTACACTCGGTTGTAGAAGGTGTGTCATTGATGGCAGACCGTATTCTGGCAACACTAGGTTTACCTTCGTAAAAGGAAATCTCAATTATAACTGTGTTTGTTTCTGTGATGGGTCATATAATTGCAAAGGATCGACTGGATTAGAATCATCGTGTGTAGGAGAGGATTGTGCAGCGGAAAAATGTAGAAACTGTAAATTGTTTGACAGAGAATATCAGTTAGATGCAAGATTTCGCCTACACAAGAATGATTTAATAATGAACTGTGTGTGCGAATGTGACGGAGCTTATAGATGTTTTAGTATATCCGGAACATGCATGGGCGATGATTGTGATGTGTATGGTTGTAAATCCTGTACGGCTGAAGGAAGGACTTTCCCTGCCAATTCAATGTTTGAACTTTCTACTGGACTGACCTGTTCATGCGAGTGCAATGGAGAGTATACATGCAAGGCGAAATCTTTGCAAATCGAATGTGTCGGATCTGACTGCGGAGTTGGTGGTTGTCGTAGATGCATTGTCGACGGTGATTACTATGACGGAAATACCAGATTCCAAATAAGGAAATATGGATTACTTATGCAATGTGCATGTAATTGTGATTCGTCATATACTTGTCGAGGATATCAAATTATTTCAACTGGCCAATCTGGTGTAGATACAAACTGTCGACAATGTGTTATTGATGGTAGAGTGTACAATGGGAATACACGTTTCCAAACGATGATTGATGGTGAGCGAAATGTTTGCTCTTGTGATTGCAATGGTCGGCACACATGCTCGGACTCGGATGCTGTTTGTAGAGATTGCGTGATTGGAAACCAGCGATATGGCAGCAACAAAGACTTCCAACTGTATAAAGACGGAAAAGGTGTACAATGTCGATGTGATTGCAATGGTAATTTTGTCTGTCAAGGTCAAGGTGAGCCTTGTCGTGACGGAAGTTGCTCTCAAGTGTGTCGCCAATGTAACATTCTCGGTTCATCTTACAATGGTGGACAGAAATTTACAACAAATGCGAACGGAGTTACCCTTCTATGCGAATGTTTCTGTTCAGGAGAATATGAATGTAAAGGTTATCGGCAAATCACAAACGTTTTACTACCTGCTGTTGAAGAATCAACTTGTGATACTTGTTACGTTGCTGGTACAGAACATCCGGGCAATCAAAGATTTAAACTACAGCGAGGATGTTTTCAGATTGATTGTATTTGTGAATGCGATGGCACGTGGCAATGTCCATATCAAACACCAACATATACGTGCACGGGATCGTTAGACGGGGAATCACAGGCAAAAGAAAGGATATTTTACAGTCTAACCGGAAGTGTAGTATATCCTGGACAAGTCAGACCGGATGTTCCTCATTCGCGGCTGATTTACACAGGGGAAGGAACTGTGTTTGGTTCAGGTAGTGAAAATTGTCGTTCTTGCTATATCAACGAATTAGAATATGCTGGAAATGCTGAGTTTGTTTTAAAAGATGGATGTCTCCGCTGGACTTGTGCATGTGACTGCTCTGGAGCGTTGAATTGTTCCGCTGTGACCGGAAGTGAATGTGATGGACCACTATCTCCATTTGAACCCAAATCATGCTTGCAATGTAACGCTGGAGGGAACACTTATCCGCCGAATAAACGATTTGTAATGTCGGACACATGCTATCTTTATTCATGTATGTGTAATTGTGATGGCTCATGGGAGTGTCCTAAAGAATTGACAAAGAAGATTTGCAACGATACATCAACGATCTATGACCCTGAACGCGGTACATGTCGTCAATGCGTCATTGGTAGTGATAAACATAATTACGGAGACATTTTTGAGCTCGTGGACAGCTGTATAAAGTATAGATGTACTTGTAACTGTGATGGATCATATCATTGTCCAGGGTCAACAAGTGTACGTGTTTGTCGTGGTGGATCAGGTGCTGGTGGTAGAGCAGTCTCAACAGGTGAGCACTGGATAAAAATAACATCCCTACAATACAGAATTGTCGTTTGTTATACCTCACATCTCTGTTCTTGTAATACAAAAATAAAGCCACAAGTGGAACATATTTTACAACTAAGTGAATTGATTTCTTTCCCACAATACTTTCTAAATTCCGAACCGGAAGTGTTGTTTACTGTCAGTAATTAGGTCACAAAGTTGATTAATTTGCATTAATGGAAACGATACGCAGAAGTCGAAGGTAATCTTGTGAAATTATGACAACAATTGTACATTTAGTGAAAACAAAAGCATGATTTTGTGTACCAGATGGAAACTAAAGAAGACTCGGACACATGTTTTTGAACTACTTTCCAGACGTTGACAGAGATGTATGTGATGGATAACGAACGACAAATAATGCCTGGTTAAAAGTTTTCGGATTTTTATAAGACACTTTACAAATGAATATTCAATAACAAAAAAATGCAAAAATGATTAAAATTAATGATATTGAGTGAATATGAACAGAAATGTAAAATTTAACTTGTCAATGATGATTTTATGGCTTCTTTGTAAAGAAAGATACTTTAATTTACAATTAAAACAACAATTCTATTTACAGGATCAAACACTATTAAAGACACACGGCGTACTGTAGTAGCTATACGGCCGTCAGGCTACAGCAGCGCTGGGACGTATTCTGCATCAGAAGGTTTTGGTAACAAATTTACCAGCGAGCTGTATGGTGCTAGCTATGTAGGATCACCTGACTCTGTGGTTCATGGACAAGGTAATGATTGATATTAATATGATACAATAAAACCTCGTTATATCGGCCACTAATATCCGGACCGGCTTCCAATAACTCCCCAAATTCAAATATATAATGAGTCCACCTCATTATTACGACAGATTTTTCGGATCCCGAAAGTGGTCTCTTTATCGAGGTTTTACCGGATGTATATAAGATATATACATGTTGCTGATTAATGGTAATAAACAAATAGTAACCTGTATTAATATATTTTTATTTATTATTTTTATTTTTTATTTTTATTTTTCAGATCTGACTGGTTCAAATCACGGTTCTTACGGCAGTGTGGAATCCTTTTCAAATACACGTGACCACGTGGATCACGTGTCTCAATTCACTGATGATGGATGTTTTCCTTGCACTCTGGATGGCCAGGTGACAATATATCAATTTTCTAGGGCCATCCTAAAATTGTAGGTTAGAATAATGAACAAAAGACATTTTTGTCAAAATCATTAAAACATTTTTTTTTGGTCAAGTACTTTAGAATTATTTGGTCACATAACTGCAAATCAACATTTTTTTTTAGGATGGCCTAATCTATCTTTTTTTTATCCTGTTCAAACATGCAGATGTGTAGTAGAACCTGATTGTGTTATTTACTATCTTAGACTATGCGTTAAATCTCCCCCTCTGTCTTAGGTTTCATTATCATGATCCAATGCTTTCAGTACATCATGAGATATGGAAACTTCGTGTTTTTTCTGTCATGTTCCGGTGTATTGATTCATTATTAGTTACGCTGTATCCAATAAACGGAAAATGACATTACCTTACACCGCCATGTCTTCATGTTTTATTGGAACATAAACTGGTTCCCAGTCGGGAGCGTAGCCAGCTATGAATGAAAAAAATATAAACCACGTGAGAATGAAGCACGATTCACATTACATGCCCAACTTAACTTATTCCGGCCTCGCTTAAAAAAGTCTGGAAATCGTAAACGATATTCGATAATGTCTAAGCATAAAGTAAAAATATTTAGCCTGAAAGCAGTGATCAGTAGAAGTTTCTTTCAATGTGTGCTGTGGTTGACATTCGGTACATTCGGGAGGCTGCCGTTTTGTTATTTTTGTATGGTCTTAAGTGAAGGAGTGTTTTGGATTGGGGCAAGGTAATACATTGTGTTTATAATGTGTTTTTGTGTGTTTCTTTTTCAAAGAATCACGTTCATATCTATATGTTTTCAGACCTTGAAAGGAGGCCGTGATTTCACGTACAAAGCTGGATGTATAGAACATTTATGTGAGTGTTTCTGTAATGGAACGCATTTTTGTGATCCCGAGAAACAAATCAACTTTTGTGAGGAAGACAAACTTCGCCATGGCGGCAATCAACCCAAAGGTTTGTCGCTAGTTTATAGCTTTCTCATTACAAAGTAGTGTAATAGGAAGAGGAAAAGCAAAGTACCCGATGCGGGGCTCGAACCCGCGACTTCCTACTTCAAGTCAGATGCTCTACCAACTGAGTTAATTGAGCTGGTACTATCTATCACAAACAATTTATTTACATAAATATTATATGCAGTACAGCTACAATAGTAAAACAGCAGTATTAAAACAACAGTAGTAAAACAACAGTGAGCAGAAAAACAACAGTGTAAAAACAACAGTAGTAAAACAACAGTAAAACAACAGTGTAAAACAACAGTAGTAAAACAACAGTGTAAAACAACAGTAGTAAAACAACAGTGATAAAACAACAGTAGAAAAACAACACAGAAAAACAACAGTGATAAAAACAACAGTAGTAAAACAACAGTGATAAAACAACAGCAGAAAAACAACAGTGATAAAAACAACAGTAGTAAAACAACAGTGATAAAAACAACAGTAGTAAAAAAACACTGATGAAACAACAGTAGAAAAACAACAGTTGTAAAAAACAGTTATAAAACACAGTGGTAAAAACAACAGTAGTAAAACAACAATGGTAGGAACAACAGTAATATAACAAGTAATAGTTGAAATGACAATAACATAGCCTTATACATTTTGTACTTTGTAAAGGTACCAACAATATCTATTGATAATTTTATGACACTGGTATGTGTAAAACATGCTTATATTCATATGTTAATGGTAAGTTATTTCGTTCGATAGTTTACTGTGATACACATATCATAATTACCTGTTTTTGAAATGTTCTAAATAAGAAAAACTTAGCATCGAATATTTCCTAATTCTCCATACGACCAGCTTTACGTGTGCTCAGTAAACAACAGTACGTCTACTAAGTGTTTGATGTTGGTGAGAATAAATACATTTTAACAATTCATACATTGTTGCTCTTTTTCAGAATGTGTTGTTGGCAACAGAACCTACAAGACAAAACTGTTCTCTTACGAAAAAGACTGTAAGAAGTATTACTGTCGTTGCTATAACAACGGAGAGCATAGATGTGACCCAAAGAAGACCAGGGTCGTTTGTTAGGCATACTATAAACCTTATGAAATAGTATCACATATACAAACACTTAATATATTATAACAGTGTGACATACACACTGAGTACAAGCATGTATGTATGATATCAATATTTTCATTATTTTACATATTATACTTAAAGTATAAAAACTATCATTGATGTGTCTCTAGGCAACAGAAAACGGAGAGAATACATTTTTTCGGTGTTTAACATTTAACATGAGTGAAGTGTTTCTGTCTACAACGTGTTTATTATGAAGATCTACAAGTCGTTGGCTTATTTCTACAACCCCGTAACTCATTTTTGGCAATAATGAGATTTTGGTATCATTTTTCGTCTCGATGAGCTCTTTACAATGATCATACTTACCTGCTTATAGATCTATCCTAAATAGGGTTAATCCTAATTCCACAAACCTATTTCAAATCTATTGCAGTTCAAAACTTCAAATGCGATTTTCTCAAAATAAGAAAAAATAACATACGGGTTAGTAGAAATAACCTGACGAAATGTTTGTCAAGTTTTAATGTATTGAATTGTGTCTTGTCATTTTTTAATGTATTAAATTGTGCCTTGGTTTTAATTAGCTAGCATACTTAGTTATATAAGTGATTAAATCGAGTATTAACCGTGTTGTATTGTACTTTGTATTGTCATATATGTTTAGTTTAAAATATATTCTCATTTCTAATAAAGTTTAACTAGAAAATGTGTTGATATTTCACTTGATTGTACTTTGATGAACTTCAGTGACCACGTAATGATACACGGTCAAGTAAATCAGTATTCGGTTTAGAGGAAACTATGGTGACACTTATATATAATTATTGAGTATGGAATAGAACCCTGTGATCAAATTATTGAGTCAAGTCATAGAGTCAAATAATAGAGTCAAATGATAGAGTCAAGTCATAGAGTCAAATCATAGAGTAAAATCAAAGATTCAAATCAAAGATTCAAATCAAAGATTCAAATCATAGAGTCAAATCAAAGAGTCAAATCATAGAGTCAAATGATAGAGTTGAATGATAGAGTCAAGTCATAGAGTCAAATCATAGAGTCAAATGATAGAGTCAAGTCATAGAGTCAAATCATAGAGTCAAATGATAGAGTCAAGTCATAGAGTCAAATCATAGAGTAAATTCATGGAGTCACAGAGCAAGGTGAGACATGGTAAGCCTCGTCAGAGTGAAGGTGGTATAAGCAACAAAATAGTGTTATAATAGGCGTTCAGACAATATGCATTAAAATATACCAGCACATGGTCCCTCACTACATAGCCTGTCATCCAAGTTTAGACCAAAGCAATGATCTC